>LNAC01000255.1:1155663-1192873 GCA_002007465.1 Ailurus styani | reverse complement strand
GGGGTGTGTGTGTGTGTGTGTGTGTGTGTGTGTTATTTAGTTCTGTTTCTCTAGAGAACCCTAATATAAGCACCATCATCCACTTTATAAATGAATTCAAGTTCCTCCTTGAAAAATTTATATGGTGAGTTTTTCTCTTTAGCACTTATATTCAGCTTACCTCCCCACAGAAGTTTATCCCAAGATAGCATATGTTTATGTTAGTAAGTCTTTTATTGCTCAGACTACCATACTACTTTGTAAGAAAATATTTCAAATTGCTGCTCTGTTCAGTGCCCAGGTGAATTCTACACCCATGCACAACACATTACAGCAAGATTTAGGACAGATAAGAGAGATGCTTTCTTTGCTAAAATGGGGAAAGAGTAACTGTAAAAGGGTTGGAAGAAACAACACTGAGCACACAGTCCAGATTTTGGAAATGGATGCCCTTGGAACCTTCCATACTTTCCTGAGTGTTCACATACACCACCAGGAATATTTGTTTGAAGTCCCTGGAGTAGACCACCCATTTGTCCAAGTACTAAAGAACTTTGTTTTTTAAGATTTTATTTATTTATTTATTTGAGAGAGAGAGAAAGAACGCTCATGTGCACAAGTTAGGGGAGGGGCAGAGAGTGAAGGAGAAGGAGACTCCTCCAAAAAGTAGGGAAGCCAGGTACAAGGCTTGATCCCAGGATCCTGGGATCATAACCTGAGCCAAAGGCAGATACTTAGCCAACTGAGCCACCCAGGTACCCCAGTAAAGAACTTTCTATGTATAATCTTGTCCTAGCCACTTGGTTTCCCCCCAAGTAACCCTTGGAAATAAGAAGGGCAACTTTCTATTTAGGCAAATGTCTTTGTTAGCAACTCAGCTCACTCTAAAGGATGCTAAACCTCAGCTTTAATTTGACACTCTGCTAGGACACTGTCTCTCTCCGTAATTGGCCACACAGAATTGCTGCACTCTAAGCCTATGTAGGAGGGAGTAACTCCACCTTTAAGTTCAATGTCAATGAATAATTCTGAAAACCTCAGCTGAGAAAAACAATACACAGGGAAGACTGAAGGACAAGTAGTTCATCTACTCTTCACATCTCTGGGCTAAACCACATCATCAGAGAATGGAGTACCTGAATAAAACCCTGCAGTTGCTTTTACAAAATCTGCTTTGAAGCAACGCTATTAAAACAGATGTGTTTTAGGAGAATCAGCCTTACAAGACTTTGATGATTTTCAAAACAAAACACAGTGTACTCTTTATGGGGACTCTTGGGAGAAATTCTTGTCTGATGTTGGTGCCAAGAATAGTTATAATCATTCTGAGCAACTGGCTTCTCTTTACTTCGTCAAGAACTTCCTCTTCCTGCTGGCTGACAGAAAGCTTACAGCCAAAGTTGTGGCCTCTGTATCCTACGGTTAGATCATCCTGACCTACGATTTAATTGTATACCTGGTTCCATTTTGTTCCCACCATTTCTTTCTTGCTTTTTTACTTTTACTATGTCAAATATCATCTATTCCTATTAGCAGCCTAAAATTCCTTCTAATAGGAGATAAGAAGCCTATAATACCTATATATGTACATATGTACTAGAGTTTTGTCTCATAATCTCATGCTCCTTTCACATCCTGTACAGAGCCACTTCTCTTTAAAAGGTTGCCTTTTTTAATGATTGGAGTCATGAATATGTCATAGACTGTCATATAAAACCAAAATACCAGGAACACAGGGTACATTAGAGTCTCTAAAACTATTTCAAAACTAAACAGGGTACATCAGTGTTTAATCAACAGAACAATAATAATAATTAAAAAAAAACAATGTTTCCATGTTTTGATTAACAATCATTTTTTGAGGGCGCCTAGGTGGCTCAGTTGTTAGACGTCTGCCTTCGGCTCTGGTCAGATCCCAGAGTCCTGGGATCGAGCCCAGCATCGGGCTCCCTGATCAGTGGAGAGCCTGCTTCTCCCTCCCCCACTCCCCCTGCTTGTGTTCCCTCTCTGCGTCTGTGTCAAATAAAATCTTTTAAAAAAATCATTTTTTGAGCTCCTACTTTGTGACAGAAACTAACCTAGATGTAAAGAAATTAAAAATAACAACAGTTTGTGGGGCACCTGGGTGGCTCAGTGGGTTAAAGCCTCTGCCTTCAGCTCAGGTCATGATCTCAGGGTCCTAGGATGGAGCCCCGCATTGGGCTGTGATCAGCAGGGAGCCTGCTTCCTCCTCTCTCTCTGCCTGCCTCTCTGACTACTTGTGATCTCTCTCCCTCTGTGAAATAAATAAAATCTTTAAAAAAAGAAAAGAAAAAAGAACAGTTCGTGTTTCAGAAAGACTACTACAGTTTGGGAAGGAAAAGAGAGGAATTACATATGTATATATGCCGGCATGTATGTATATATGCATACACACATAGTGTATCATTAACACAATGACATTAGTCTATCTAGCCTATATAAAGTTATAAAAACAGAAGCCAATTAACAGAAGATAGATTTTACATTGACTGCTGTCGTTTAAGAGACTGCTGTTTATCCATTACTCTGGCTATAGTAACTAGAGTTAATTTTGTGACTTATGATGACAAACAGATGAATTTCAGAAAGAATCAACCCACCCAATTCAATGAGGATTGTGCATGGTTGATTGTATATACCATTAACTGGAGAAAAATATGTTTTGAACTATATCCCTTGATCAGCTATGGCCAAGAGAACAGTCTTCACTCCTATATGGTTTTAATCTCTAACTTGTCTTATACTGTGGAAATTGACCCCACCCACAGTGACTGGTACAGCCTTGGGCATGGTTTTCATCCTAAATTTTGCAAGGGAAATCTGAATTCTTATGAACAGCCTAAAATCTTTCAAAAGGTAAGGTCTGAAAAAAGGGGACCTGGCTTGGATCCATAAAAAGCCTTCATGAATGTATTTTCTGTTTCATAATAGAACACATCACATGATTTACAGAAATATACTTACTATTGGAACAGACAGCAGTGCACCACTCAAAGATAACATCCAAAGATAAGGGAACTAGCCTTGACTCAACTCTCTGGAACATTTTATAACCTTTTTGCTAATAAAGAAAAGTACCTAGGCTTTAGAGAGAATTCTTAGCTAAAAGCACTTGGATAAAATGTTAGGCAATTTATAATTTTCAGCCACACTTAATTCATTTTCCCCCACACTCCTAAGATCCATGATCTCTGGGTCCTTTTCTGTGTCCCCCACATTCCTCCTCTGACCCGTGTCAATGCAAATGGGCTGCCAATTTCTTACATTATCAGAGCCCCGATTACTGTTTGCTGAAAATTCTCAGGCTGTGAAATTGCTTAAAGTTAAAGTGTAGTCTCTTTATCAGTTTTATTGCCCAGGAAAGTAGACACCATTTATATACTTCCAATTAACCCTATTTAACACAGCCTCTTAGAGTAAGGCAATGCTAGGAACTCTCTACTGAATCATTTCACACATTCCAGTGTAGCTTACAAGTATACAGATGCATGGAAGAACACTGTAAGAGTTCACCATGGCCCACTCACCATACTGGCTGTGTTGACTGCTCTTGTTATAGTGGCCCTCCCCAGCTCTTCTTTCCTCATCTCCCTTTAAAATATTGCGAATTTCCTTAACAGCAATTATCTTATCCATGCTTGCCCATTTCACTTCTTAGGCATATCTTCCTGCATCCTTTTAGCTCCAACGTGGAAACAAATCCATAATCCTGCCATGCCTCAGTCACATCCAACGCCACCACCCTAGTCCATCGTCACTTCTCCTAGATCAATTTCTGGACTAGCCTCCCAACTGATCTATTTATACCCTGACTCTTTATGATCTGTTCTCCATGCAGCAACAAACAAGATTCTTTCAAGGCTACCAGACAAATCATTACACCCCTGTACTCAAAATACTGCCCTGACTTCCCATGTCACTCTAACATCTAATTAATACCTACCATGACCTTTGCTCCCAGCTTCTCCTGTCACTCTGCTCCAGCCCTCCTGGCCTCTTTGCTATTCTTTAATCATGCCAAGCACAGTCCCTTCTCAGGGCCTTTGCACCAGCCATTCCCTCTGCTCGGACACTCCTTCCCATATATCCTCTGGCTGACACCCTCCCCCACCCACCTTTGGGTCTCAGTTCAACTATCACTCTGCTGAGAGGTGTGTCCAGATGAGCATGCTCCACACCACCCTCCCTTTCCCCTTCATTCTACTTCATTTAATTTACCAGTGCCTGTCACATCAGCTTATTTATCAGCTTCTTTGTCGGTCTCCGCCCACTTGAATGTAATCTCATTGGAAGTAGAAAGCATATCTATCTTATATGCTGCTGCATCCTAGAAGCCTAGTACAAAGCCTAACCTATAGGTTAATGTAATAAATAATTGTTGAATCAATGAATCTTACATAGGATCCCTGTCATTCTTAATCCCACAGCCCTAGTTTAAGAGAAAATAGTCTCTCACTGGGCTTAGTGTTGTAACCTCCGCACTAGTATTCCTGATTGTATACCCATACCATTCTCATTTATCTTCCATATAGCTACCAAAGTGATGGAATCTACAATCTGACCTTGTCTTTTCTGCTCACAAATCTTCTCCAGTGCCTACTGAGTAAGAAAAACTTCTTCTACATGTTATATAAACTCTTTTGAGATGTGGTAGCCACACATTAGCTAAGGGTCATCTCCTTCCATAGTTTTAGACTAAATTACTTGTAACTCACTCATGTCCCAGTGATTTTGTACTTAGGCTTAGGTGAAGCCTCCCCTGCTCTGTCCACCTTGGCAGCAACTCATTTAAATGGTCCAGTTCAGATGCCACCTCCCCAGTGAAGCCTTCCCTGATTGTCCCAGGATAGTCTTAAGCACTCCTATTTCAGGATTCAATTCCACCCTTCATATAATTTCAAGAAGTACATTATTACAATTTGTTTTCAGGCCAGTCTCCTAGTGAACAGCAAACCCTTTGATGAAAGGGATATCTCATTAGCATATTCCTAATGTTTGACCTACACTAAGTACTTGTTAAATGC
The DNA here is from genome assembly GCA_002007465.1 of Ailurus styani. Lineage (NCBI taxonomy): Eukaryota > Metazoa > Chordata > Mammalia > Carnivora > Ailuridae > Ailurus > Ailurus styani. The sequence continues at coordinate 1,187,849 of LNAC01000255.1, read as the reverse complement.
CTCCTGAATTAATTTATTAATGGGAAAATAAATACAAGACAATGTTACAGAACACTGTAAAAAAAGGATCTGAGCAATTGGTGTTCTCAGTCTGGGACTAAGAAAAACATGTATTAAATTCAATTAGAGATTCAAGGCAAATACCTGTTTTTAGTTAGAACAACAATTCAGAAGATGGGGTTTTAAAGTAGGGATAAAAGAAAAGTGAGTCAATCACATCCACCTATGCAAATTTTCAGTATTTTTTCTCCCAGGTTATTTATTCATTCTATGGTGCCTAAAGAACACTCCTATTTCCTTCTCATCCCTCAATGCCTCCAGAAACATATGAAGACTAGGTAAGAACCTATCATGAAAGTATAGCAAATTATTTAAATAAAATCTACTATCAAGATATATGAAGAATACTGTAAAAACACTACTTAGACCCATAAAGGATTTGAATAAATGGGAACATATACTCTGGGCACAGGTTGATTCAATTTCATAAATTCTCAGTAACTTAATCTACAAATTTAGCCCTTCCACCAAAACAGGATTTTTTTTTTTCAGAACTAGATAACTTCTAAAGTTTATATGGAAAAACAAGCACCTAAGAAGATCCAGGAAACTCCTGGAACAAAGAATAATAAGAGAAGACTAGCCATGCCAGATATTAAAACTAGAGAAAACAAAATAGAGAAATTAACAGTGTAGAGCTAGTCAAGAAACTAACGGTTGGGTGCTTGGGTGGCTCAGTGGGTTAAAGCCTCTGCCTTCGGCTCAGGTCACAATCTCAGGGTCCTGGGATTGAGGCCCACATCGGGCTCTCTGCTCAGCGGGGAGCCTACTTCCTCCTTTCTCTCTGCCTGCCTCTCAGCCTACTTGTGATCTCTGTCAAATGAATAAATAAAATCTTAAAAAAAAAAAAAAAAAAAAAAACTAATAGTTAACAAAACAGAGCAAACTCCCCAAACAGTTCAAACTGCTGAGGGGGATTTGATAGATGATGCCAGCCCTTCATGCCACCTCCACCCTGGTCTAAGCAAGCAACAACTTTTTCAAGAATTAACCTATCACAGGCAAAGAAAAGATCATGAAGATATGTTGTTCAAAAAAATGTTTGGGGGCAACTAGGTAGTTATTGGGAAGAAATAAAATTGAATTTCTATTTCATTACTAAACTACGTGTGAATAAGAAAATAATTAAAATACAAAAAAAGACATTGTTGAATTAGTTTTAGGACACCAAAGTGGGTTAGGCTTTTTCATTATTATACAAAATCCAGAAACAACAGAAGTAACATGTCAACTTTCATTACATAAAACTTAATTTCTTATCCCCAAAATATCAATGTCAATATCAAACAACATCAAAAGACAGATGACAAAGTAGGGGGGGAAATCATAAGGAAATGTTAATATATAAAGAGCTCCTAAAAAATCAAGAAGACCAAAACTCAAAAGTGAGCTTGCAAAAACCATTAAGAGACTGTTCACAGAAGAGGAAAATATAGGTAAACCTGTGAAAAGATACTCAAACTAAACTATGAGATACTAATTTTCACCTAGCATATTAGCAAAGATCAAAATGTTTGCTACTGGGCTTAGGAATAAGGAAACAGGCATTTTCATTCAGTGCTGGTGGGAACATAAATTGGCATACTTCTATCACTAGTAATTTGATTAGAGCAAATTTAAACCCACATACACTGTGACCCAGACATTCTGCTTCTAGAAATCTTTCCTACAAACTCACCATCACATAACAACTCCTCCCAACCACCCTGCCCCCCATTTACACAAATCCCATCTCCTTATTAATCTGGAAACTGCAAACAACACTGTAGCGGTAGCTTACTTAGACCACATACCACCTAAGGAGAAACCATCCTTAACTCCTCCCATCCCAGTCAAAGGAATTTAATCTTATTTGCTGCTATCTTGCTCCTTCCCCACCCCCCCACCTCCACCTCACTTTTCTCTTTTCCTGACAGAAAGTCACTTACTAGGTCTAGTAGGTCCTTCATGGATCCCTGTAGTCATTCACTCCTTCAATTCCCTTGTTCATAGGTCACTGTGATACAGACTTGCAATTCAAGTGAACTGAATCAGTATTTATGAGCTGATAGCAAAAACTGAGATCTTTCTAAAAAACTTCATCATAAAATCTTTTTTTTTTAAGATTTTATTTATTTATTTGAGAGAGAGAGAGAGAGCACAAGTAGGCAGAGAGGCAGGCAGAGAGAGAGGAGGAAGCAGGCTCCATGCTGAGCAGAGAGCCCGATGCAGGGCTCGATCCCAGGACCCTGAGATCATGACCTGAGCCCAAGGCAGAGGCTTAACCCACTGAGCCACCCAGGTGCCCCCATCATAAAATCTTTCACCCAAACATGTAAAAGAAAGTATAATCATGATCATTCAAAGAGCCTGCTCAGCAGGTAAATACATACACACAAACATACATACATAGAATTTCTCCAAATTCCTAACACCAGAGAGACAGATAATGAGTTAACAACTGTTGGGCAACGTAACCATCTTACAGACACTGTGCTAAGCCCTTTCCATGTACTATTGCATTTAACATTCACAATAACTGTATGAGGTAGGGACTGTTAGTTACTCTCAGCTTTACAGTTGAGGACAGTGATATACAAGGAGACTATGCAACCTATCCAAGCTCCAAAGGTAAGGGGCAGAGCCAAGATGAGAACCAGATTCTCTGCCCCAGAGCCCAGTCTCTCCATGATCACACGTAATAGGGTAGGAATTTTTAAAAATTCATAAGTATTGCTTTTTGTTTCAAGGCATCGTTTTTATTAACTGACTCACCCAGATATTCTAAATTAGGCAGGACCTGTTTTTACAAATGTTGCTCATTGACATACATGCATCTCACTGGCTTTATCTTTCCTCCTGCCCTCCCAAATTGAAATTCCTTGCTAAATTTCTTGCATGTTCACTTTCTAGTGCACACTCATCTCTTCATACAGAGCTGTATACACTACTGGCGCTGTCCACCCTGTCCCCGCCCCCCTCCCAGCACCAGAGCTCCCTAAACTCAAGCTCCCGGTCTCCCAGAAGAACACTCCAATCTGCTCCCTTCAGACTCGAGAGAGACAGGTCTGTTTCTATCCTATATTCTTCATCTAAACTCTGACAGTTCTACCCTTGAGAAAAATACTCATGAGCTCTGATGTCCATCTTACTTTTCCTTTAATTCCAGAGCTAAATGCCTGATTATAATTTTATTCACAGTACTCCAATTATTTCAACAGCTGCACTTACCTAGGGGGAAAAAAACCCATAAGACTGCAGTTTATGTAGCCTAGTCAGAAAGTAAATATAAAAACAGTAAGCTAAAAACAATGCATGGGGCCAAATTAAATATTATGGACAAGTTCAATAAATGGAAAGCCCAAATATGAAGATAACAATACCATAAATATTCTTCATTTTCACCATTGTGTGTATCACCATCTGACATACTTTGTATCTGCTAATGTGTCTGTTGGCCCCTCCTCTTTCTACCAGAATGTTAGCTCCATGAAAGCAAGATATAGATGGTTTTGTTCACTGTTTGTCTAGCGCCCAGAATTATCCCTGAATAAGCACTTGTTTAGTGAGTGAGCTTCTTTTCCACCTCATCATCTCTTACTCAAAATCTATTTGCTTTCATGCTCTGGCCAAGGCATCTAGAGATTATCCTTATAACTCCATCTTCTTAGGTTATATCCAGGGTAGGGAGGCATCTGACCAGATCCAATTCTCAGAGGCACAAAACTTAACTTACCACTCCCTAAACATACGTTCCCTGATTCTTTTAGAAAAAACGAAAGTGGGAAGAGGCATAGCAGAAATCATACCTTGGGGATGAATGGAACTGATTACAGATAGTTTTTAATAAGCTACTCTTTCACCTACATGAACACAGCTTCTCCATTCATAACCCACTGATTAATAAAATTATTGCATTCTTTGTAAATAGCACAAAGCTAATTGCCAAAGGAAAAGAAACAGAAGCTGTGAGTAATGAAGCACCAAAGGACCATTGGGTTCTTTACACTCTCGACAGTATTTTCACAGGCACTTCAGTGACCTCCATCCTAAATTCTCTCTAGGTCTAAACTGATTGATTCAGATTAGATTTCCTGGCTTCATTTCCTTGTGATGACTTTGAATGTCAAAGTGTACCCTCAAGGGTAAGCAGGCTGGTTGAGAAGTAAATGTCTTATGTGGTTATGTACTGAGCAACTGTTCTTTTTCCCTGCTGAATATAGACTTTTGATTTAATTAAACCTGAGGAGAGATTCCTTTTTGACTTTATCCAGGCCCTATTAATTATCTCATCTTTCAGGAAATAATAAACTGCCATTTAGCTTTTCTGATACCATCCCCAACTCCCCCACCCAAGGGTCCTTGGTCTTTCCCTGAATTTTCCATTTCATCACCACCACCACCACCACCCAAGCCATCTCTTTGCCGACCATCAGATCTCTAGGTTCTTGCTCAAGCCAGTTCCTGGGTCTGGATACCCTTTCTACGCCCCCTGACTTACCTGCAGTCTAGCAGAATCTCTGCCTTATAACCAGGTCATTTACACATGAAATAAATCTTTACTAGTTTGTGGCTTTTCTTAAATTTTCATTCCTGGGGATCTAATACAATGATTTGCTTAGAGAAGGCACTGAATTCTTGTTGTTCACTTCATTGAAACTCATTTGGAGACAAACATTTTCTGGGGGTTTTACATAAAATTTCTAATGGATTACATTAGGATGACTGCTACTCTCTTTATCCTTCTCAGTCTAATTCATATAGTCACATTATTTTGAAAAATTAAGTCCTCCACATAGAGCAGTAGCTGCCAATACCAGGACCATAGGTTTTATATGGTGATTCCCAATCTGCTTGTTCAAGGATTCCTAGGTATCTGCTAGCTATTGATATCCGCAGTACACTAAACTAGGCCTTGGGATATAGAGATGAAAATAGAGTCCCTGCTCTCAAGGAACAAAATGTCTATTTGGGAAAGAGAACCAGTAGACAAGTAATCATAGACTTCAGTAAAGTCTGTGAAGTCCTATGAGATCTTTGTACTGAGGGACGTTAAGACAGATACTATCGACTTAGCTCAGGTCTACATAACAGAGGTCAGTAAAGAGGGTAAGTGTCACAAAGCATCCATGAGAGATGGTATCTGAACTTGCCTTGAAAGTTAGTCTGAAGAGAGGGTAAACACTTCAGGCTGAGGAACCAGTACACAGAAAGCCACTGGATCAAGGGAGAACACTACCTATCTCTAAGCACTGCAATAGGTTTGGTGCTTCTGAAACGTTCCACAGGAGCTTCAGAACAAGAGGCAAAACAAGCAAACATGGGCTGTACATAATAATGGACTTGCTATGCAAGGCCAAGGGATTTGGTCTTTAACCTGCAATTAGTTCCCTAGACACCATGCTATTTAGATTACCCATTTAGAATTCCAGGGAACAGTTAGTTTTTCCAAAGAAGGGAACACTCATTTTGTCAATCACAATAGTACAAACAAGTTTAGCTAATTAATCTCTTTTGTTCAGTCAGGTAAGAGAACAGCAGCTAAGAATAGGGTTTTGGAAAACTGTAAGATACATGATGCAATGACAGCAAAGGTGCCTTTTCAGGAAAAGAACTTGTCTGTGGAACAATCACAAGGCAGAAAATGACCAAGCAAACAGCTTTTCAACTGGATTCTTTGAGAAACGATATGAAACAGTAAGGTTACTGGCTAGGAATCAAGACAAACTCCATGAAGCATAACTAGACTCTGAATAACCTCAGAAATGGCAGCATCCAGCTGTTTCATCACTGGACCCCTGCTGTGTGGCATTTGGATGGACACCATAGGTGCTCAATAAGTATTAGGTGAACGAATGGTTGAAAGAATCAATCCCATAAATATTACTCCCTCTACAAAACGGATCATCAGCTAAACAGTTGAAGCACATGGGGGGAAAAACTAAGCACAGTGTTTTTAAATTTAAGATGTTCAAAAGTAAAGCAAAACTTCAGTACAAAAAAAAACGCATTTCTACATAAGCATGAACAAATTACCATAAATATTGGCTTGATGTGACTCACTCTGACTGGTACAGCCACGTAATCTGCATGAAATGAACCCAGAAATAATGGACACTCTGAGTTAGATGCCACAAAGCAGTTTTGTGAGCAATGAATGACACAGTAACTGTCAGCTGTGTATTATGGAAAGGGCCCCGCACCAGGAATGGAACAAAGATCTGAGTAAATCCGTGCACATTGCACTAAAATGTCTTGCCCAGGGGCTAACCAGGTCTCCAACCCTGGGGGGAGGGGGGGTGGGGAACTTAGCCTTCCTGAGCCTTAGCTTCCTTATCTAGGAAATGAGAGGGTTGATAAGACATACCTCAAGGTCCTTTATTGAAGGTAAGGAGAAACATTTCAAAATGTCCCAGGGTAATGATCACATACACAGGAGCTCTGTTCATGATGGTTCACCATTATCATACTTTTCTGAATAATACTGATGCTCACATCATGGTCATACTTCCAGGATCAAGGGAATGTATAACCCACCTCCTCTCTAAGAATGTCTAACCTGGATCAATTGCCTTAAAAATTACCATCCATCTAGTAGAAAATGGAAATAAAATAATAGTTCATAATTTTCAATAGCTGAGGGAGCCCTCTGGGATTATCTGGCCCAAGCCCAAGGAAGCAGATAGGAGTCTGAGTCTCACAACAGTTGGTGCCTGGGGCTGCAATGGAACCCTGGGTCCTGAAGGCATCCCACTGTGACTAGTTGTCTTCTCTGACTGTCTCCAGACACTCATTCCCTCTGACACTCACAGGAGGTCCCCAGTGGGAGACGAATAGGAAAAATGTAAGTAAGTAAATTCCTGCTGTATTACAAGATGTCTACTTTCTATAAGAATGGGTGCTGGCTCACACAAGCCAAAACGTCACTGATGCCTTAGTGCAGATGCCTAATTAAGGGTCAAAGATTTCTATTAGTGAAAAGATTTCTCAAACATGTCACGTGTTGTTTTTAACAATTTCTTGGATCTTCAGACTTAAGAGCCAACAGCTTGACTGGAGAATTAAATGCTAAATAAAGGGAAGAATTTCCCCTTTCGTCTTGCATCATTTTGGGGCTGTGATTTGGTTCTCCTCCAAAATTCTGCCATCTCTCTCTACAACCCAAGAGATATAACTTGCAACATAAACATTTATGACAGTCTGGCTAGATTATTATGCTACTGAGAACATGATTTTCTTTTGCAAAGCTGTCTAGTAACTATAGTCCTAGATGAATTCAATAGGGAGGCACAGATCAAAAATGCAGTACTCGACACAGCTCATGAAGCATTTCTTCTATTTTATACCATCTAAGTTGCCAATTGAATAGCAAGTTCCTTTCAAAGTAGATCACCAAAGCTGGTGTTAGAAGTGGTCTCGAATCTCTGTTAAACAACAGTCCTCTCCCTAAGCAGCTTTATGTGGGAGTTGTACATTCCTCTTTTTTTCACTGTTAAAAAAAAAAAAGATTCATGGAGAGATGGTAAAGGGACTATATTAATTGTACTGGAAAAAGCAACAGAAAAATTCTGCCAACATCCTTAACAGGGTTCATCCAATTCCCAAAGAAAGGCTATGTCACATAATAAAGATTTTTTTTTTTTACTTTGTAAAAATAGACTCCATAAACTCCCCTCTTAATACAAAGACCTTGTAGGTAGTAAACATGTCAATATTTGAGGGCAGTCCAACCTAGACAGATCTAGAATGTCATTAATTAAAATGCAAAACTGATTCTATTTCTGGTACTGGTAATCAACTATGGAAAATAGTTTCAATGACAGGAATGCTTGCAGAAGCATGAGGTTGTATTTGTATTATTGGGGGCAATTTCTTCCCTCACGAACAGGATTGCAGGTTGAACTCTGGAGTTCGGCTACTAAAAGAAGCTGTAACCAGCTCTTCATTGGTCATCAACTTTCACTGCCTGAGTTCCTACCTGTACACACATGCGTGCTCACACACAGAAACATACGCAAAGCAGAAGTAAGAAAGAACACAGAAAGGAAAAGGATAAACATGGAATACTGATATACAATAGAAGCTGGAGGCTTCAAATTAAACCACCACCAACAGAAACAGTAAAAGCATGGTTTTAATGATAGCTATAATTAAGAAGTGTGAAAAATGAGTAAGTGCATCTACACCAATCTAGGTGCTTCTAGACCCATTTTAAATCAGCAAAATCCATTGCAAGGTGAAGCAGCTAAATTAACACACACAAAATGTTGTGGTGACTTCATCACACCAAGAGGCTAGTGGCTCCTCTCAGCACCGCTTTTATCAGTTTTTCCTGCAGTAGTTTTCTAGGCTGCCTTCAGAGACCCTGCAAAGGAATTAACATGACACCATGCTGTGAGACAAGGAAATGCTGTAGATGCATTCTCCCAATTCAAAGAAATTCCCAAAGGCGTTATCTGGAGGAGGGGTGTAAGAAGTGGGGAAATCCCTACCAAAAAAAAAAAAAAAAAAAAAAAAAAGCTAGCTGGAGGATGCTAAGCAATAGCTTAGGAATTTTGTTCTATTCTCTAAATGAGCATGCTACAACTATTAAAAATATGTTCACATAATAGATTAACAGTACATTTGTGTATATATTTGCACATATATACACACAATATGCATACACAAAATTCTCACTGCATAAGCAAACATTGTGTTCAGCAAGATAAAGAAGCCTAAGGAATTTTTTTCTCTCAAAGCTAAAGTTGCTACTAATTAAAGGGAAATATTTTCTAAATGCATCCAAAATTGCCTGCAGTATGAAATACAGAGTCTATTTCCATGACATACAAGCTGATTCTAACTCTTTCCATCTTGATAAATACCTCAAATTGTGTTGCCAGACACCTGATAAAAATCCTTGCAATTGGAAGGGAAAAAAGGAATACGCAAGGTAAGAAAACACCATTAAGGATGAAAGTAAACAAGTAAGCACGAAAGAAAGATCAAAGGAAGCTGAGAAGTCTACCACTGAGATCACGACATCGCTTGGAACTATAATTGAGTGTAGGGAAAAGAGTGGATATTAGAACAGCTAATCCAAACAACGCTGAAAGTATTTCAAACATTACTTAAGGATTCAGACTACAGTCTGCAAGGGTTCTAATTTTTTGTTGTGTTGCTGTTAACCTATTTGCTGGTTTCACTCCGCAACTGGACTATGATGTAAACATCCACAAATTCTTGCTCTTTATTTAAATGTATGCTTTCATGTAAGAATCTTCCACCAAATATATCTACTTTGAACCCAGGGAACAGAATAAAAACATATGCTGGATGTCATCACCACTATTTTAAGAAAAATCCACACAGGCAGTGGAAATAAAAGTGGTGAGAACGAGCAAGACAGTTAAGGAACTTTAGATTCCAAACTCCCAATCAAGAGGGGGAAAGACTACACATTTTATCCCACTTTTTTTTTCCTCATTGGTTACCAGAAATCACATTTATTAGTGCAGTATCTTATGAATCACAGGCTGAATTAACATTTGATCAGAACCCTCCCTAGAGTGAAAAGGACCAGAACTGGAAACCCCATGCAAAAATGAAATAAGACAATCCAGCTCCAGCCCAAGGCTGGAAAAGAACTAAGCAGCATTACCATGGTGAAGTTTATTCTCCGAAATGCCAAAATAATTCAACACACCTGCCACCAAACACGGAGAAGAACATCCCCCTGTGAAGAGAGCTACTCCCATCAACCACCAGGGAGAACTATACCAAAATGTTCTTGGTTTCCTATGGGCTGCAAGAGGCAGGTAGCCAGCAACAGATCTGAAGTTGTGGTTCTGTCTGCAGCAAGCCTCAGGAGACCGGGTGAAAAATTAGGGCACGCTTCTAAGAGTGATGTCCTGGAATAAACAATCTGCCTGTGGACACTGCAACACGCATGTTCTTCCCAGAAACCTGCTTATTTTCCACTTAGAAAAGTCTGATCATTCCCGTAGCCTCAAAGCATTTTCTTTCCCAGGAGGATGAAACTATGTTGTCAACTCAAAAAATGTTCCTATCATCACTGCCCCACCGGCCTCTGAAGAGGATGTAAAATAGGGTTTGCAGAACAGGCACCCTGAGATTCCAAAGGAAAAGCAGCAATGAGGTCATGAATTACTCCATCTGCCAGTGCAGGATTCCGCCTGCCGTGAATGTTCCTGCCCAAGTTGTAAAGCCCACAAGATACAGGGCCATTCTGGACTCGGGGGACAGGTCCTGCAAGTGCCGCTGCCCAGGGCAGACTCCGACATAACTCACACGGGTGCTCATCTTCACCTGGAAAGAGGGAATAGTGTGCTATGTGGACTGCCCGGCCCTGGCCCTTCCGGATTCTGAGAGTGCACCCTCAGCACGCCAAGGATTCATCTTGCCCAAATTTGTCAGTCACCCTCCACAGATTCCCTGCACACTGCTGCAGTTTACCATTGTGAACACATTCCCCCGGCTGCCGCTTCAAGGACAAAGAGAGAGTGCTAATGTTTCCATCACAGCTGAGTAGCTCAGGTTTATGAAAAAAATAAAACAAAAATTAAAAGACAAATAGTCCAGACAAATGACCCCTGGCATTTTAGTTAGCTGGATCACCCCAGACACAGACCCATGAAAAAAAAGGGAGAAACGCAAAGAGAAGGTCACTAAAGCTTAGCTGGGAAGAGAGGAGCGAGCGAGAGCCTCCAGTTCACTGCAGCAGAGCAGCTCATTCAATGCAAGCACTTACCATAAAAATAGAAAGAGTCAAAAGAAGGAGAAGGGATCCTTCCTCAGTGTCTTAGGCAGAAAGAAATCCGGGCAAGGCTCAGGATGAGGCCAGCAAAGTGATGAAAGACGGTAAAACCACCACACACAAGTCCTTTTCAGCCTCCCCTCTGCCCCGCATGCAGTTGTTTGTGCTGTAAAACCCCTGAGAAGTCTGGAGCAGGACTCTCCGAGAGCGAGCTGGAGCGAAAGCAGCCTGGTGGATTTCACCGCCTGCTCAGAGCATCACGCCCAGGACTTGTCCTCCCGCGGGTGCGGGGGCGTCCTGGTCCGGGTTGGCTGGGCACCAGGCTGGGGTCAGGAACGTAAGAAGAGGGGACGAAAGGAGCTGCTTTGGAGTGGAAGGAATTGCCAGGTGGACTGTATCAGGATTCCATATCAGTTATTGCCGGCGACCAATCAGCCCAGCCAGGGGGCCGCTGTCCGTGTGACAAGAGAGCATCAGAAGCCAGCCAGTTCTGAGAAGGGCAGGACAGCCCCCTGCCTCTAACAGAAGTTTGGCAGGATTGGCATCTCACTCTCCATCCAGTTGCTGATCATATATGTTTTGTTTTTTTTAAAAAAAAAAAAAAAAACAAGCTCTAAACCCCCATAGGGACACAGCCGTTCAGGAAGTTTCCTTTGCATCCCACAGCATCTCTGCAAGAAGCCAGACTTGAAACCCACCCTAAATGACATCTGCTGGCATCTCCAGACCAGACAACATGCTCATGTGCGTGGAGAGGTCACCCTGAGTTCGGAGATGGCACTTTGGACGTGAGCTTCTTTATGGCCAGGGCACAGGATGAGAGGACCAGGGAGTGATCTCCCTATTACACTAGGGAAAAATTTAGGCAGAAAAGGGTGAAAAGGTCTCCCCAAGAATTTGCTTCTCCATTTCATCATTTTCTTGTGTAACATATGCACAGAAGTAGTTGTTAGAGATCAATGTATGAAGATAGCTAAAAGTTCTTTTCAAGGTCTCTTAAATCACCTGTAAGACAGAGGATGTGTGGTACTGGGTAAAGAACCCTGTACAACAGTTCATAGGCACAATGATGTGTGAGAAACTGTGCTAGACGAATGGAAGAGGCACAGGAGCGACCAAAGGATGAGGAGAGAAGTTGACCCTCTTCCCTCTTGCTTTTTCCCCCATCCTATTTTAATACTGAACCTATAAGCTTAGCACATATATATGAATCTGTTTGGGGTTGTGACAATTAAATTAGATAGGGGAGTAGGTTCTCAAGTTAGATGCCAGTCAAATTGGACTCCACACTAAAACTTCAGAACTTTTTTTTAATGTGGGGAGAATGGTCTTGAGTCACCGTTTTATCTTTTCACAAAAGATTAATTCCCTTGTGCTAGCCAAGAGTTAATGGGAAGACACAAATGCTCCTAGGTTTGTTTGTTTTACAGGTGACTTACATGATGCAGAGTTTTTAATTTTAGTTCTGTCTTTACCTAGAAGTTGAAGTATCATTCGGACATGTTGTTGTGATCTCTACCCAGAGGCAAACTAACTTTGGGGAGCCTGAATACCACAGCTTAAAAGGAAGGGCTGCACTCCAAGGAAGCAGTTAACTCACCACCCAAATGAGTCACAGCAGGACACCATGAAAATGTTCCACATCAAAGATGAACTTAATAAAATGGAATTTCTGAAATTAAGAAAGGATAGTTTGCCAGGGCAGTCCAATGTACATTAAATAAGGAAAACCTGGAACATAGAGTCCCAAATTCTGTTTTGTTATTCACTTCAACTCCAACCAGTAAACACCTAAAGAACAACCAACTATGTGTCAGAGGTATAGAGATGAAAGTGACAGACCCTGCCTTCAAGAACTTTATAGCTCATGGACAAATTTAAATTCTTCTTTTCGAAATTTCAATACTGTCCAAGTATTCTAGCCAAGACTGAAAATGTTCTATTTTAATGTCCCTCAAATAAAACCAAGCCACGGGGTTGGATTTTGGACTCAATGTTCTAAATTAGCCTAACAAGGTGTTTTCCATAACCAAAACCCTGGGAAATATAAATGTGCATGTTATTTTTTTAAATCTCATTTAAACATGAAAAGGTTTTTCAACTAAATATTTGCTTTTATCAGCATCAACAGCTTCTGACACTGCAAAAACATGGGCAGCACAACAAAGAATATATTTAATAAGGGAATATTATTTAAAGCTCCCAAAGTAATTGAGATTAATACTGTTTATGGAACAGATTCAATAGCTTGACCATACAGGGTGATAATGAAGCATGAAAACGATAAAGTCGCAGAAGTACAAATTACTTAGATTAAATAATTACACATCTATATATAATTAGGTCAATGAAAATGGGTATTCCAGTCACTTACCCTAATACAATTAATTTTTTAAAGTTTGGCCACTATTCTGCTCCTTCCCCCTCAAAAGATGATAGAACCACCTTCCATTTCAGATAACAACAACTGCCAATTACATTTTCTGGAGGACTAAATATCCAAGTCAATTACCCTTGGGACAATTTCTGGGCCTACATCTCACTCACTGGTATAACACCATTACTTAATGCATAAGATCTTCACAATAAGTATTTGTTGGATGGTCATATGAATGGCCAAGAGAATGGCTAAAGTTCTACGACATGATTTAACACTTTTTTTTCAAAGACTGGAAGGTAATTTGAATCACGTACCTATACCTGCCATGTGTTTTAAAAGAAAAAAAGATAGCTTTTTCAGAAAATCTGCTTCAGAGAAGCCTGCTGACAGAGCTTTATAAAGTCTGAAAGACCAGGATTCCTAAAGCTCGGTCTTTCAACACTGAAATGATTCTACTTTCCGTAACCAGCCTGAAGCAAAAAAGTAAAAACATACCTATTTTCTAGATTGCCAAGAGGGTAACTGGCCATATACCACCATTTTTGACATCAGAATCTGTTTATAGAGGTATGAGAATCTTCGAATTTTAAGTTAACATGTTGCCCACAAAGGGTTTTGAAAACGAAGCTAAAATCTTCCTGAAGAAAAAGCCTCTTACCTAACTTCCAAAAACCAGTGTCTAAAGGAACTAATATACACTGAACCCTGCTTTGTGTGTGACTTCATTCAAGTGGACTCACATATCTTCGTCTTCACAGCAATCCCAGGACATGAATAGGGTTATGTTCAGTGCAGTAACTGGGAGTCCAGGAAGTTGAAGAAGCTTGCTTGCCCAGGTGTTAATACCAGTACATGAACAGCCAGAATAGTCTCAAATGCTTCCCCTTCCCCATGGAAACCCAGGACTTGGACATAGGAGAACCACTAAAATCTTTTTAACTAAACAGGCAAGATGCCTTAGGGACTCTTCCTACAGTGCTATACAAATTTGGGTGAGTATGAATGAGACAACTCCATGTTACAAAAGAAACACTTATTTTACCTCAGATTAAGTATCACCCTTTTACACAACAGAAATGAATTCTTGATGCTTAGAATTTGACAAACAAGCAGTTGGCATTTGTTGATTTCTTTCTCTTAAATCTGACTCTATATTACATGTTAAAACCAGAATGAGTGTCCCTAATTACTAGAAGAGTGGAGAATATTCCAGAAAAGTGTGGGATCTGACATAAGCACTGCAGTATAATCCCTTCATACCTAAATTCTCCTTTAACATTCAGTGGGAAACCTGAAATTCAGAGAGCATCTTGCTCTGCTAATGTTTCCCTACCAGAGGTCACTGGATGAGAATAATTTCCCCGAAGTGCTTAGTAGGCAGGCTTTAAAATATGCAACAACAGTTCCAAATACATAAAAGGTAAATAATTTGCAATACATAAATATAGTCATAGCATCCAAATTTTTAAAAGTGTGTTTGCATTCAGCATTTCTCAGCCAGAAGAATCCTATGGTATCAACAATCACATCACACAGAAAGGATCCCTAAGATCACAGACCAAAAACTTTTTCTCTTCTTTTTGAATATAAAATAAATCAATAGTTGGCTTAAAGAATCAGAATTGGGTTGAGTCTAGAGAGACCAAAACAAGGTATATGCACATACAAATGGAAAACCAGTGTGTGCATCCAAAAATCCAACTGGTAGGTCTCCACATTAGTCTTTAAGTCTCACTAATGTTACCCCTACAGTTCTCCTCAATGTGTAATTAGGCGCACGACCAATTCAGGTATTTGTTCCTTCTCCCAAACTATTATAATTTCTGACTTCTCCCTTGTCCCAACCCAAAGTCCCCTTGCCAACAGCATTTGCCTTCTAAAACACAGCAAGTATAATCATGCCAGTGCCTCGCTAAAACACCTGCAAAGTTCAGGCCAAATACAGTGCTTCCTGAGCCTGGAACTCAAGGCCCTTTGCAATTGGACTTCAATCTACCAGTGT
Organism: Ailurus styani; assembly: GCA_002007465.1. Classification (NCBI taxonomy): domain Eukaryota; kingdom Metazoa; phylum Chordata; class Mammalia; order Carnivora; family Ailuridae; genus Ailurus; species Ailurus styani. Next base: position 1,172,669 of record LNAC01000255.1, on the reverse strand, counting down.
CATTTCCCATCAGTCCTTCTTGTATACCCCATGCTCTGTATACACCTAATTACCATGATAAAGAAATAGGGTATCTGAGGAACACTAAGTATCTATTTTTCCTAGAATAACCTTCTCTCCTTGGAGAAACCCTACTGTTTACCCTTTAAAACCCAGTTTATGGTTATTTTCTTGATGAAGCTTTCCCCAAAGTGACTTAATCACATCTTCCTCTGTATTTTCATAACATTATTTCTAGTCTTTTATATAGGGCCAGAAACACTATACTACAATAATTTGTATCTTCTAACCTATTTGAGATCCTTTCATGGTCCCAGTGTCTGGCACACAATAGGAGCTCAATATATTTATGAGTGAGTCCATTTTTTATACCTCTTCTTCACAGACAAAAGCACTCTGAAGAAAGCACAAATTTGATTTCTGGAAGTCTGAAGGACTACAGGCTTATGAGCCATATATATCTCCTCCTTTCATCAGGAGCTTCTGTGGTTTAAGGCAAGAGCCCTGAATTAAAATCAGAGGAGCCAAGTCCCAGCCCTGTCCGGTGTGTCACTGAAGGTAATCCCTTAACCTAAATAAGAAGAATAAAACAAGTTCTGCTTACCTTTGAGGGCTCTTCTGAGCTTCAAATGAGGAACCATATAAAATACTTTGCAAATGATAAAACTCTATGGTAGTAGGCAGAGTTACTGCCACCACTATCATCATTGCTTGATCACTGTTAATATCCCATCAAAGCCATCACAAAATTTAAGACAAACATCTTCTGAAAGGCAGGAAGCCAGTGACTCAGCACTTCTTTCCAAGTGCCTTGCTCAACCCTGCCAGTCTGCGGTTAGGGACAATGGAAGAGTCAAAAGGCCCAGACTCAGGTCCTAGAAACCTGGTCCCTCACACCCAGGTCCCTCATCTAGGAAATGGGAATCACAATGTCTATTTCACTAAGCTGTTGAATGAGATAGATTTATTTATACTGCATATAAATGCATACCCTAAATCTCTAATAAGCATTCCATTGCTAGTTGGAAAAAGCCATTTCTCCATCATTCTATGGTATCTACATACACCCCAACCAGTGCTCTCCTTCTATCTCTTGAACTCCCAGAGCTCATTCCACCACAGGATCTCTGTATGGGTTTTCTCTGACTCAGATCCAAGCAAAGGCTTCCCTAACTCTGCCAATCATTTTCTAGCACATTCCTCTCTAGACTTTTTACCTGTACCTCTATCTCTAACCATCTTATTTGATTATTAACATTTTTCTTCTGCATTATAAAGTAAGCTCCCTTCAGGAGAGAACGGTCTCTTGTGCTTATTGTGTTCCACAGCCCAAAAGTAAGTGTCCAGAACATGCTATGTTCTCAGTACTCATGCTATATCACCCAGTATTCAGTATACATTTTTTAAATTTTAACAGCAGGACCAATATGTATATATTGTTTAACTACTCCTGTGTTCTCTACATCTATCCAAAGTTCTAATCATCCTTGACTATTGAGGTGGAATGAAATCTCAGAAGTCACTTAATAGGTTACTCAGGACAATACCACAATGTTCAAGTTTATATAGATATTTAATAATGTATAACAGACATTAAAGTATTATTGAGGGATGGGGGCATCTAACATGCCATACGCCAACTCCTGCCTCATGAGAAGTAGGAAATACCGAGAATGGCATACTGATCCTCACCTACACACAGGAACTAAAGAACTGAGCAAAAATGTTAAATTATGTTTATTTCATAAATCAGGGGGTTTACTAGATCTTTCACATTTTCCTTCTCTTTAATGTTAAAAGTGTGCTGGTCCAAGCTCATCCTGAGAAGTTGACAAGGCCCTTGATCTCTGAAGCATCAACTAGAACAAATGGTTTTCAGAATACCAGCAGCCTGGGAATCTAGGCAATTTCTCTCCCCTCCCAGGGAGTTGTCTCGAAGGCAAGATACAGAAATCCTCCCAAGCCTGACCACATCATCCCTGTTTCTGATTAGCCCAGCCTGAGAGGAGGCCTAATAAATAAATAACCATGGCAATCCTGTATAATGTATGAAGGTTATTTTCCAGTGGTCATCTGGAAGGACATAGTTTTCAATTAGAATATTTTCAATTAGCAATAGCATGCCAATCTACAAAACAAGCATATGGATTTGTCATTGGCAGGAAACAGGTAGTTTGTTGTTGCTGTTGTTGTTTTAAAGGGGAAAAAAAATCCTAGACTTGATACCAAACATTTTTCCCCCTAACTTGTTCTTCCTCTGGATTTCCTTTTTTTTTTTCATTTAAGAGCATCGCTCTCTACTGTGTTACCCAAATAAAATATTTATTGACCCTTATGTGGAAGACTGTTTTGGCTACTCTATAGGATACCTAGATATCTCAGCATCATTCTTTAAGATTTATTTTAAAGAGAGAGCAAAAGAATGAGCAGGGGGAGGGGCCAAGAGAGGGAGAAAGAATCAAGCAGACTCCCCACTAAGTGTGGAGCCTGACACAGGTCTTGATCTCACAACCCTGAGATTATGATCTGAGACAAAAATCAAGAGACGGGCGCTTAACTGACTGAGACACCCAGGCAACCCCCAGGCATCATTCTTTAACTCACCTTACCTGTATTCCCTACTAAACATGTCTTTCTTCTGTCCATCAGCTCCCCACTGCCACCACCCCAGTCTCATTACCAATTCTCCCCTGGGCTAATGTGACGATCTCAGAAGACTTGTATCTCACTCTGTCCAATCCATCCCTCACAACTATCTGAGGATTTTTTTTAAGATTTTATTTATTAATTTGACAGAGAAAGATCACAAGTAGTCAGAGAGGCAGGCAGAGAGAGAGGAGGAAGCAGGCTCCTGGCTGAGCAGGAAGCCCTATGCAGGGCTTCATCCCAGGACCCTGAGATCATGACCTGAGCCGAAGGCAGAGGCTTTAACCCACTGAGCCACCCAGGCGCCCCTGCCTGAGGATTTTTAAGTGAAAACACCATTGTTCCCCCTCCCACTGAAAACTCTTCCCTGCTTCTTACCATGTGCAGGATGAAGGGTACCCCTTAACTCACATATCCCCATTTCACTACTCCTATTCATCCAAGTCCTAATAGTCAGAGCTCCAGAAGTTCCACTTTATTTAAAATTCAAGGGTCCTGACACAAGCTTTTTCCATTGCTTAGAATTTCTTCTCCCTGCCCTCCTCTTCCTGAATTCTTATCGTCTGAGACCCAACTCAAGCATCTCCCTCCTCCCTGAAGCATTTCTAGACATGCACTCCCTACATGCTAGAGTTAACCATTTCTTCATTATGGTACTGATCACATGGTATTCTGACTTTTTAGAGGATTCCTTCAGGAAGTCCTAGTCCTGAGTTTTATTTACCTTTGTATCCCCAAAGATGAACTCTCCCTATTTACACTCAAATAAATGGTAATAGGGAAACTGGGCTCCTCTCTGTATCTAACTATTCTACTAGAGTCTGTGTTCCCTGAGGGATGTAAGAGTATCTTGTCTTTTTAACATCTCAGCTTACAACAATAACTAGTATATATGGATACTCAGTGTGTATTTGTGGAATTGTTTTTTATACGACTGGGGAAAAAAATCTTTCAGTTCAAAAAATTTAAAAATCCCTCTGAGATGATTTTTAATTAGCTCACTTTTTTATTTAAGAATTCTCCTTCTCCTTGAAATTATAGAACACCACAGGCATTAATTTATTCCACAAAGATTCAACCTCTGAAACTCCTGGCTTTTAGTGGTAACCCAACTAATTAGGGCACCTTGGGGAAAATAAGTCATTCCAAACATACTTTCTACTTTGAATTGCCTGGCAGAGGAAAGGCTATTGATTTCTTGAGCAGAAGGGCCTTCTCGGAGAAATTTCACCAGCATTTAAGTTTGGAGGGGACAGAGTCCTGTGTTCTTGAGTGCAGAATTTCACTCTCAACTGTGGGGCTACCAATGGGCTGTGGCTGTTCCTTGGAAATCCAGTGCCCCACCCAACATAGAGGCACCACTGCAAGAAGGGGTGTGGCTTGAGGAAGTAGGGCAAGACCTAGTGCTTACAATGGACCCTCCACCCCAGCCAGACTATTATCTAATTTTCTCACAGAAAGTTAGCTACAGTGGATCTAAAGAACAGGAATAAAACTCCTCTGTCTGTAGCTGCAATGGCCATGAGCACCTAAAGATCTAGTCTTCCCTTAGCATGACTAACTTCGTGACATCCTCATCAGCAAGGAAGTCCACCCAAATGACTGCAGACACCTGGCCAAGTCATTTGGGGGTGGGGAGCAGAAGAACACCCACATTCCTCATTCTTCCAAAGTTGCTAATCTACAAGCAGAAAAAGTCAAGAATGAACCACAGTATCAGTGCTACAGATGTGATTATCTAATCTCCCCCCATTTTTTTTTTACAATTTTCCCTCATTTTTCTGTAACCAATCTTGAGTTCTATGATTTGAGTTGAGAAGAGAAACAGAATGAGCATTTTAAATAACTGTGACAGGCTCATATTTTGGTAAAATGAAACTAGGCCATACAATGACCATTCTAAATCTTCATAGGGATGGATCTTTCCATTTATGAATTTTTAAGAGGTCCCTTGAACCTCTAATAAAAATAAATCTGTATCTCTGGTGGGAATGCCAAAGTCATACAACCATTTTAGAAAACAGGTTAGTGTTCTCTTTAAAACACACTCTTATACGCTTACCATTCAATCCACCAACTGTGCTTACCTTTTTACCAAATGAGTTGAAAACATATGTCCACACAAAAACCAGTATACATCATGTATTTATAGCAGCTTTAGTCATAATTGCCAACACTTGAAAACAATCAAGATGTCCCTCAGCAGCTGAATGTCCCAAAACTGTGTTACATCCAGAAATGGAATATTAGTATTCAACACTAGAAAGAAATGAGCTATCAACCCATTAAAAGACATGGAGGAAACTTGGATGTGTAAGTGAAAAAAGTCAATATTAAAAGAGTACATACTATATAATTCCGACTATACAACATTCTAGAAAACACCAAACTACGAAGATAGTTAAGATAAATGGTTGCCAGAGGTTAAGTAGGTAGATGAATACGTAGAGAACAAAGGAATTTTAAGGTCTAGAACTACCCTATGATACTGTAATAGTAGATACAACATATATTTCATGGGTTTTGTCAAAGGTATAACCTTGAGAGTGATCCCTCATGTTCACTGTGGACTTCAGGGGATGATGTGTTAATGTCGGTTCATCAGTGTAAGAGGTGTACCACTATGGTGTGGTATGTTAATCATGGGGGAGGCAACGGAAATGGGGACAGAGGTATATGTGAATTCTTTGTACCTGTGCTCAGTTTTGTTGGGAACCTAAAACTGCTCTAAAAGTCTCTTTAAATACAAAAAGAAAAACTCACTTTCCCTGAAGTCTACAGGTTCATTTTTGTTTTACAAGTTTCACTTGTCATATGAGGTAGATATTTCTGGAAAATGAACTTTTTAAAAAGAATAGTGAGAGGACTCCCCATACTCCAAACAAAGTAAATTTCTAAGAACTTCACTGTGGCAAACACAGAAAAAAATCACATGACTTTGTCTTTATACCTCAGAATCCCAGCTATGAATGTGATAATGTCTGAAATGTTCCACTAATACAGTTTCTATTGTCAAGGCCTAGAAAACCAGAACACTGAACATATTGTGAATTCCACTAAAAAACTGAAAAGAAACTTAAAATTTTTTTCTTTCCCCCTAAGGCTCATCCCTTTTTAGGTTTATTCTGTATTACTGCCTAGGAGTAAAACAGGAAAAATGTGTTAAGAAAAATTGGCTGTAAGTCTCCATGCAAGACAAGAGAAAGGCAACTACAAAGATTTAACCATACCTATAATATTATCAAGTTTCAACTGCAATATGGGAAAATAAGAAAAATGAAAGGAAAATCTCCAAGAAGGGTCTTGGAGTGGTTATGTCTGGAGAAAAGGAGGAAGAAAGGGGAATGTGGTCAGAAAAGTATAAGGGAAGCATGGAAGGAAAGGATGCCAAGTCCATGAATAAAACAATGACTATTCTCCTGAAGTTCACAACATGGTAGGTTAAAGAAAAATATGAGTACCTAGCTCTATGCAACACAGGCAGATGGTGATAAGCTCTAAGATATAGGTACAAGCAGGGAGCAGGGGAATTTTAGAAGACCTTCTGAGGAGGGCAGATTTGGCTGGGCCTCAGAGAAATGACAGGCTTTCTACAGGTAGAAGTTGGTACCAGCCACGAAGATCACACCTGATAAAGTTATGGCCAGGAGTAAGAGAGAACTGCATTCAGAGAGAAACGGATTCAGTCGTTCATTCAGACATTCAACAAACATCTTCTTGCACCTGCCAGTGGCAGACACTGTAAGTGGTAGAAAAGGTTAAGCAAAATATGATGAGCAGGGATAAAACTGCACACGGCTTTGAACATTAAGGTGCATTTGTTACAGGCAGCAGAGAGTCTGGCAGGGTAGATATGCTCGCCTTGAGTGCCTTGCGTGATCTCAACTCCTCCCTCTTTCTAGTCTCCCTTCCCATACAGACGCTAGCAAATTAAAACCTACATTTACCAGACTCCTTGAAGCCATGACTCTGAAGGAGAGCTAGGTTCCATGAATTGGATGCATTTGCATGAGCTTTGGAAGGTGGAAATTAGGAGGAAGCCATTTTCTTGACCTCTCTTCGCTGTTTTTCAATTTGGTAAGATTATAGAGAAGCGACGTTTTCCTGCAGCACCAGTCTGGGGTACATTGCCTTGCTGGGTAAGGAAAGGCAGTTGAGGGGCAGTAGCACCTCTGGCTTCCTGATCGATGAACAACTATGGTTGAAGTTCTTTAACTCCAGACTTTTAGTAGAGACCTTAGAAATAGATTCTTGGTGCATCCTTCCTGTGTCTGCTCCTCTAATCCTCCTCTGATTTTATAATCCCTAATCTCCCATGTTAAATCCTTTCATGATTAGAATACCTAGAGTGACCTCTGTTTCCTACATTGAGTCCTGATAGGGGTAGCCAAAAAAATTTTAAGAAAGAGAGATATGATCAGGTTTGTGCTTCAGGAAGAGACCTTGGTGGCTGCTTACAGGACAGAGTGGAGACAAATTGGGGAAACTCTTAGAAATGTCCAGCCTAGACCAATGTGTCTGGAATACTGGGAATGAACAGAAGAGTTGTAGTGGGAAGAGAGAAAAAGGAATGGGAATAAGATATTTCTTAAGTAGAATTTATTGGGTTAATTGAAAATGGAGAAGGGAGAAGAAATTTAAACTTGGCCCTACTTCATCCCAACTCTGCCAGGGTCCCCTGCACTCTATTCTTCACCATCATAGCACCTATCACACTTTCTTAAAATTCATCCTTCTCTTCAGGCTTCAGACCTTCTTGGAGTCTCTGCAGTCTTAGGCTGCAGCCTAAGTGCAGAGCACAGTGAAGAGTCCATAAAAGAATACTCAGTGCACCCTGGTTGGGGAGATAGAAGGGAGGAGGAAAAAAGGGAGGGAAGGATCTCCAACCTCAGAGTCACTGTGAGGACTGAGATTCTGTTGTCCAAGTAATCACAGGCTGAGTACTACTTGACTAATGTTGAATCTTGGATTAGATGGGGCATACAAGTGAAGATATTTAGCACACCAGTAGACACAGAAATCTGGAGGCTGGGAAATCAGAGATTTGACACAAATTTTGGAATTACTGCACAAAATGAAAGCTGAGTGCTTCACAGGAAAAGATAATGCTTCAGTAAAGTTTGGCTAATACACATATTACAACTATGAAGAGAGTCTATAAAATGCCAGTCGCCACTTGAGACACTATATGCACATTGTCCTTTAATCCTTACAACTTATAAGTGAGGTGTTATCATCTTCATTTACAGAGAAGGAAACTGAAGCTCAGCAAAGTCACATACCTGTTGATGACAGAGCTGAGGTTCAAATCCAGATCTGCCTGACTCCAAAACCTGTGCTCATTATTCTCCCTCAGCCTCCAGGAGAAGAGTTAACAAAAGTGACAAAGGACTGCTCAGAGAGGAAAGAAGAGAAGTAGAGAAATACTAGAACATAAATGCTGATTAAGCAGAACAGAAACAACAAATCAGGGTAGACTAAAAAATGCTGACAGGAATTCAAATTGAGGAGCTTCTTTAACAAGAGCAAGATGCTTATGGGCCAAAGAAAACAGTGAAAGGTGGAAATCAGAGATGTGAGGGGTGAAGGCAATGAATAAGAAAGGTCCCAAAAAGATGGAAAGAATGAATAAGCAGCCACTGAGAAAGAAGGAAAACAGATAAATTTTTTTAAGATTAAGTTGTGGTCCACCCCAATACCTACAAAGGAAATGAGGAGTATCTGAGAAATGATTTCATTTGCCAATAAGCCTAACAGATATTAGGCATATGCACGGATCAGGCTACAAACAAACAATTTTCCTTTTGATTGGAATTCTATCAATCTATTTTGTAGCACTGATTAGCTCATGCAAATAAGAAGCTCTGATAGGAAGTTAAATTTGTCTTTGGTCAGCCAAAAGAAAGTGATCAGTAATTATCATTTATTAAATGTTGCCCCCCCCGCCATAGTCTTCAAAAATCTATGATAGGGGATAATAAAAGGGTCCTTCATAGCAAAACAATTATTAACTGTCATCAAAGGCTATGTCAGCAGAACTACAGAAACACACAGAATACAATCAGATATTATCTAAATAGCTGCAAACATTGGAATGAGAAAAGAGAAAATGGAATACAATCAAGCTTGGTTAAATCCAATCTAGTAGGGAAGCAACCAGGATGGACGATTATAGAGCTAAAACAGACTACAGAAGATATAACCAGAATCCATGAGATGAGGACTGTAAGACCATTCATTCCATGTGGACATGTGGATTTGGAGGCCTCCCTGGCATAGCAACTATGAAAGAGCTGTCTACATGTCCCTCATAGTTTTAAGAAAAATCCACCTGGACATCAGCAGCTCCTGACTTTAAATCCTAACGCAATGGTTGATGGTAGAATTATTGTTTTTGGTGGGTACACATCTGTTAAGCTTGGGAGTATCTAGAAATTCATGGAAATAATGTTTTAAATTAAATCTGTCAAATCAGTATTTTTACATTCGATATCTGAAGTGTTTATAATGTTTAAGAGAGTATGGCATATTGGATTAGCTAGCAGATGACCACTGCAATTCCAATATAAATTATGTGATTCTGTGACTTCAAGTTAAGAGGTATGGCAGAACTTTGCTAAGCTTGTTACAATATTGGAAGGTTTAGAAGTTTCACATTATACATTTATTAGATTTGTAAGAATTAAGAAAATTTTATTAGGCAGAAAATGAGGTCTTAAAAAGAAAACAATATTCGGGGCACCTGGGTGGCTCAGTCGTTAAGCATCTGTCTTCAGCTCAGGGTCCTGGGATTGAGCCCCGCATTGGGCTCCCTGCTCAGGCGGGAAGCCTGCTTCTCCCTCTCCCACTCCCTCCGCTTGTGTTCCCTCTCTCACTATGTCTGTCTCTCTCTCTCTCTCTAGTAAATAAGTAAAATATTTTAAAAAAAGAAAATATTAATGCATTAGAATGTTTAAAAGAATTTAAATGAGACCAAACTGTAACCAGATTCCTTGTGACTATTAACATTTATAAATTTAAAACTGAATTAAAAGTTTGAGTTTAAAAGTTTAAGGAAAAGCTAGAATTTTAAATTTGTAACTTTAATAAAATATTAATGTTTAAATGGCTGGCAAATGCAAAGTCTTTTGGAAACACAAAAGTCCCATCGAGGATAGCAAAAAACTCCTATTAACATGGGTCACTGATATGGAGACACAAACATCTGGAACTTACATATCAAGTACCTACTGCATGCCACCAAATGACAGAACAAAGATACATAAGACAGCATGGTAGGGAAGACACAAAGAAGCACAAATGAACAACTGCAACAGGATTGAGAAAAGTACCTCAAAAGGAGGAAGGGCCAAGATGTTTGGGGAGCTTGGCATACCCAGCCCAGATCTGCGGTTTAAAGAGGGTTTCCTTGGGGAGCAAGCACTTCTGAATGGAACCAATGGAGTAAAATGGGGAGCCACCTAGAATAGCAATGGTCTGAATCATAACAAACCAGGCAATCATCTACAAATAAAGAGGAAAAAGAGGTAGTTTTAAGGGCTTTAGAGAGATCTTGAACTGTCCCAAGGTAGAATTAAAAAAACAAACAAACAAAAAACCAGGAAGCCAGGCTGCATTGCTTGAAATTGAGGTTTCCTTCACTTACATAGGGATGTTCCTTACGCTGCAGACTCATTACTGTTGACGATAGCAGTACTCAACTGCGTGCCTATATGAACCAGGAAGAATCCGGAACCAATCTAGAGGAAACTGAAACCAATCTGCTATAGAGGGGACTTCCGGTTAACAAAAAAAAGGGAGTTCATAGCCCCTTAGAATATTAAACCTTCAGTGGGATCTTAGTGACTGCATGTTTCTGCGTTCTTAATCCTGCCTACGTTTCATTAAAATAGAGATGCCAAAGACTCACCAGACCAGCTGTATCACTCTTTGGATGTTGGAGCCCTAGAATATATGTGTGTATGTGTTTGTTTTGTTATGGTGGGTTTTAGTAATAGCAATAATAGCAGTTGTAATAGATGTTCACTGTGAAACAAAATCTCGAACACGAGTACATAAAGAAATTTCCCTCCTTCACCTTTCCTAATCCCAGAGGTATTTATTCCATAACATGTAGACTAGGTCAGTGAATGTGTGTATATTTTAAAGATCCCTCCAATGAACAGATAACCTGTTAAGAGTAGAATTCAGGTGGTGGGTGTTCACTGTAAAATTCAACCAACTTTTCTGTTTTAATATGGTCATAATAAAATACCCAGGAAACAAATTCTCTCCAACTGATCAGGATGCACAGCCAGGGTTGACAATCACTGGTCTAAGCCATAACCCAAACTGACAAATGAGAGAACTTTGGACTACGAAGGTAATGTTATGTGCCCCACACCTAACATGGTATAGAAGGCAGAGTCAGCCCACAAACCTGGATCTTGCAGCTTTCTGTCCAGTGTTCTTTCCAGCACACCATCCAATTTCCAACAGGAAGGGCAGCCCCAGAGCAGACCAAGAAAGGAGACACAGGAGTTGCCTTTTCTGGACTTTAAATGACCAGGAGTCATATTTTGATTCTTGTGGCAGAAAATACTGAAACTCAACTGCTATAATCTTTAACGTGTGTATGTTAATTAAATTATACTTATCTCCCTTACTGGCTCACATTGCCCTCAAGTACTTTAAGATTCCACAGGAAACTCAAGCGATATTCACCCTCATTTGTCTTCAAGAATATTAAAGTCTACTGAAACTCCTTGCTATGGCAGAGAGAAAGAAAAAGGACGTTTTCAAAAATATTAAGCATTATCTTCTAAAGCCAATGAGGAATGACAATGACATGACAGTGTAAGAACATTCTTGGTCATAAGTGAATATCAAAAGAGTAAATTGCAATTCTTTGAATGAGAGCTATTAGTGTAAGTACAAGGTTGGAAAATAATCTTTGTAGACACTAAGATTCATTTTGTGGAAGGAAGTAGAAAGACAGGGATTAAATAAGTCTGAATTCCAAGCAATGTCATTACAAAATAAGGGCACAGTTTGTTGCCAAGTTTTACATGCATCAAAGGCAACTTTCTCCTTTTCCCCCACATAAAACTCGGAAAATGTCTAACTTATACAATCTCTGTAAAAGAGCCCAAACTTTAGGGAAACTAAAGGTTAAGGCTGCATCTGCCAGCCTAGGGAGAATTCTGGGAGCTGCCTCTTTGTCATGGTTTTTTGCTCTTCCTAGCAGTTAGTTCAAAATATAAACAGATAGGGACGTAGAAATCAAGAGACTTGGTTTCTATTCCCAGCTTTGTTGCTCAATTGCTTTTTCTCAGCCTCCTTACCTACAAAAATAGAGACAAAATGGTCTTTGAGGTGTCTTATAATGTTAAGATTCTGGACTGAATACCTGCGTGTTGGGTGCCTCGGTGGCTCAGTCGGTTGAGCATCTGCCTTCAGCTCAGGTCATGATCCCAGGCTCCTGGGATCAAGTCTTGCATTGAGCTCCTTGCTCAGCAGGGAGTCTGCTTCTCCTTTTCCCTCTGTCCTTCCCCTGACTCATGCTCGCTGTCGCTCTCTCTCAAATAAGTAAATAAGATCTTTTTTTTTAAATGAATACCTATGTGTTCCATCTAAGACATTTGGCAGTGTCCCTAAGCAGTAACCTTAAATAGGACCACCTGGATATTTTTCTCCTACGTAATCATTCTTGCTTATCCTCCACTCATTCCTAGCCAGTTCTTAATGTAGTCTGCAAAGAAAAGTTACCCCCAAAGGGAAAGAAAAGGCTAGGAGTTATTTGAAAAGACAGTCCTTCTTCCTCTTTTGATTAGTATTTGTAAAAGAAATAAATGCAAAAAAAAAAAAAAAATCAACTGACCAGTGGGTGGGCCCTGAAGATGAAGGGGATTTTCTTTAGTCTTAAATTAATCCTTAGAAACAACTCTGAAAGGCCACAATTAATTTTTATGACAAATTCAAGTAGCTCCTTCACATTAAAAATGTCCTCGAAATGTATCCTATCAACAAACCAACAATTATACTGGAGTCTATATACTCTTTGACCCCCATAATGAAAGGTCTAGAAAGAAAGGTAAACTGAGGCAGCAAGACCTCATCTTCCCAGGCAGGGAGGCCCTGAGTCATTTCTGGTGCTGAATCCCTAGGGTGATTTTGAAACTAACAATTACCTTACAGGAGTTTGAACATAGGTCTAGATCTGTAGACTGCTCCCAGGAGTTCACTCTAACAGCCTCAGCCCCAGCAACCACTCTACTCACTGCTGAGAAGAGGTCAGGAAAATCTGAGCATCCAGGACTCAATGACATGCCCAGAACAGACTCAGGCACCAGACTACCTCGCCTTGGATTCTGGGTCTACCCATTCCGACCTGTGTAACCTGGATAGGTTACTTCCCCTCCTATATAATGGGAATAATAACTGCTACGTTCTAAGGTTTTATGAAGATTAAGAGAACTAGTTCATGAATGAGTAACACTGGGCATTATAGCAAGCACTCGTTATGTGTTTACTATCATCATTTAGCCTTTGGCACCTTTATTCAGTGTTGCTCTTAATCACCGATTGGTAAGAAGTCTAGTTACAGTATGGCTTGTAAATTTTTAAAAGTCTAAGTATCAAAAAACACAGCTGGGAGAAAACTAATAAATGTTTTCCTTAACAAGCAAAAGGCTCTTATCTCTAAAATGTCAGAATGGCGCGCGCGCGCGCACACACACACACACACACACACACACACACCCGATACCAGTTGTCAGTAGCTTCACCCCTGGAGTAGAAACTAATAAGCATGTGAGCATCCAGCTCCTTTTTCTCTCACGCCTTTATTCTAGATACTACATTAAGGCTTTTCTATGTATTATCTCATTCAATACTTAACACAATGGTAGAGATCAGTATTGCTTTCATTTCTCAGGTGAGGTACTTAAGATTCTGGGGGGACAAACAACTTTCCCCAAGGTCATACAATTAGGAAGTCTTGCATCTATGAAGCTATCCCAGGTGTGATGACAAACACTGAGCTCCCAGCCACTGTATCACACTGCCACCTGTCATTTACACCTGCTTTGATGAACGATATAAAGGAACAAATAATGCAAGAGATATGTATTCACATGTACATGGACCACTCTTAGAGGAGAGGGTTCCAGTTTGGGTCTATGGCCACCTTCTGGTCTCCAACTCACCTATGTTCTACACATCATTTTTAAGAAATAAATTTCCAGAGAGATGTACTTCTAGTAGTTACTTTCTGGAGGAAGGAAAATAATTGTTTCAAAGACAGCTATTTTAGTGTGTTTAGTTTTTCACTCAGATACCCTACATGAGCATTCCTCAAATGCAAATTTGAAAAGACATTTTTATACATTTTTTTCAATTGTAGAGGGAAGAAGGAGGAAGGTAGTATAATCAGGCACTGAATTGTATAGCCCTTACTCGGATTACAACTCACTCTTCATCTCAGAGAAGCACAACGAAAGATATGCCACCCCCTGAGCATATTAGACATTTAGACTCAAATACAGCTTGGAAGAGAGATTACACTGGAATTTTTTAATGTACTTGATACAATCATTGGGCTTCAACTGTACTTATCCTATAGGCAAGTAAGTTAAAATTATTCCCTACTTTTTCATTTGTGAGACTGTGCAAAGAAAATTAGATGATTTTGCTATAGTGAAATTGACAGTTGTGGAGAAGAATTAAAGCCAAACTGTGTCCAAGCAGAAAACATAGACAGGGGTCATCTCCTTTTGGTTTGTACTTCACTACATTTCACTACAATGTATTTCACAATACATTTCACTGTATTGTGTGTGTGTGTGTGTGTGTGTGTGATGTGGGGGAGGGGGCAGTGTATACGTGCACTTCCCAAATGTCAGTTCTAGAATGATGCATGCTCCAGCCCTATTTCCCATCAAGTATTTTCATCTGTGTGGATGTTGCACCTCTACTCACTGAGGAATAAGTTAAGCAAAAAACTCAATCTGTTTCAGGTGTTGCCTTCTCCAGGGATACAATCTCAAGATGTTGATCTCTTTCTATTCAATTAGTTATACCCTGTGACCTAAAAAATTATTGGGTTGCTCCAGTCTTTTCATTACAAAATGTTGATGCAGTTCAGTATACCCTTAAGGAGGTCAAGATTTAGAAGTAATTTGCTTTGGGTTTAGTTTCTGGCTATTCTTAAGATTTCATTAAAATAGATCCTAGAGTTAATGTTTTTGAATATTTTAATTATTTAACTTTCTTTTCTAAACAAAGGTTTTCTAGACTACTTTTATAGAAGAAACCATACAGCACATAGAAGCAGTTCTGTTTTTCCAAGACAAACTCTAGAATAGCAGTTGGCAAGCTTTCTATGAAGGACCAGAGAGTAAATATTTTCTGCTTTGCAGGCCATATAGTCTCTGCTACAACTACTCAACTCTGCCATTGTAACGTGAAAGTAGCCCTAGAGGATATGAAAACAAATTAGCATGACCGTGTTCTAAGAAAACTTTATAAAACCAGGCATTGAAGCACATGTGGCCCACAGACCACAGTTTGCCAACCTTCTCTAGATCATCCCAAGAGGCTGAATCTCTAAGGGTGGCTGACCTGCTACCCAACGTCACAATAGAGGTTGTTATAAAAATTGAGTGCTATAATTTGTCTGCATATCTGTGTCTGCATATCTGTGTTGTATTTCATGATAAAGTTAGGTTTTGTTTTTAAGTAGGTGACTAAGTGATCCAGGAAGCTGGTTGGTCAAGGTTTAAAAGCAGGGTACAAAGGGAACTTTCCTGGATAGGTCAAAGATTTTCACAGGGATTGCAAAATTTTAGAGTTGGAAGAAAGTTATTATATAGTCCAATCTACTTCCCAGTGGAGGAATTCCTTTTGCACCATCCCGGACAGGTATTCAGTTAATGTGAGGGAAAATGTTTCAGGCTGGATTAGGGGAAAGGATTACCATTCCATAGAGCAAAACTGGTCTTTATTTCATTCAGTAAATATTCCTATGGACACCAACAGCAAAAGCAACAAAAGCAAAAACAAGTGGGACTACATCAAATTAAAAAGCTTCTGTACAGCAAAGCAAACCATCAACAAAATGTAAAGACCTACAGAATATGAGAAAGTATTTGCAAATCATGTATCTGATAAGGGTTTAATAACTAAAGTATAAGAACTCTTACAACTCCATAATAAAAAAAAATCTGATCAAAAACTGGACAGAGAAACTAAATAGACATTAAAAGAAGACATTAAAAGAAGACATTAAAAGAAGACATTAAAAAGACATTTAAAAGAAGAAGGCTAACTGGTATATACATGAAGAGGTATTCAACATCACTCATCAGGGAAATGCAAATCAGAATGCAGATATCACCTCACACCTGTTAGAATGACTACATCAAGAAGATAAATAAGTGCTGACAAGGATAGAGAAAAGCGAAGCCTTGCACACTGTTGGTAGGAATGTAAACTGGTACAGCCACTATGGGAAACTGTATGGAAGTTCCTCAGGAAATTAGAAATAGAACTACTCTATGATCTAGCAATCCTATTTCTGTATATTCAAATGAAATGAAAATAGGATATTGAAGAGATATCTGTTCTCTTGTTTACTGCAGCACTGAGTGTGTGTAGGTTTCCTCACACCAACAGGCAATTCTCAGACATTAGCAGGTGACCAAGATTTCAACTCAACTTAACTCCATTCTGACACTATCTACCTGGAGACTGCATCAGATTCCACAGATAAAAGGGCTTAGCCCAAGACAATCCTCCACGCAGAGGCCAATTGCAAGCCTAGGTTATATATTACCTGTGCTTCTAACTGACTAGATAATGAAAATCAGAGGTTTTTAAAACCCTCTCCTTGGCTTTGATTAATTTGCTAGAACAGCTTATAGAACCTAGAGAAACATTTTGCTTCCTGGTTTATTACAAAAGGATATAACTTGGGAGTAGTCAGATGGGAGTCATAGGGCAAGGTATAGGGAAGGGCACAGAGCTTCCATGCCCTCTCCAGGTGCACTCCCCTTCCAGTCCCTCCACGTGTTCACCAACCCAGAAGCTCTCTGAACCTGACCTTTTGGGGTCTTAGGAAAGCTTCATTACATAGTCATGGTGGATTAAGTCATCGGCCATTGGCAACTGATGAACCCTACAGTTCTTCCTTCCTTCTGGGACTGTCAGTTCCAACCCTCTAATCACATGGTTAGCTCCACTGGCAACCAGCCCCCTTTTATGCTTTACAAAAGTCACCTCATTAACAAAAGAGCTCTATTGTTCCCATCACTTAGAAAATTCCAAGATTAGAAACTCTGTACCAGAAACAAGGATAAAACAAAAAAACGACAAAAAAAAAA
>LNAC01000255.1:1137331-1155004 GCA_002007465.1 Ailurus styani | reverse complement strand
AGAAAAGTGGTGTTTGGGGGCTAGGAAAAATAGGAAGAAGTTGGTAAAAGGGTGCAAACTTTTCAAAAATAAGTATTCCTATGCAACAACCAGGTTCAAATCATAATGCTTGGCTCTGTGAAAACACAAACACCTAAGACACTGTCAGTCTCTTCGGGCGCTCACAATTTATTGGAAGAAATAAGATAGGATGTAAAGAGTTACAAGAGAAAGTAGAAAAGGTATGGTTATTAGGACTTAAAGATAACCACAGAGAACCCAATTTAAAAATGAGGGAAGAATTTGAACAAGCACTCCCTAGATCTAGGAAGAGATGCTCCATGTCATCAGTAATCACAGAAATACAAAGTAAAAACCACAATAAGTTACCATTTCCCATCCACTAGACTTGCAAAATATAAAACTTTCAGGGCTGGCAGGGATGTAGAGCAATGAGGACACTCAGAGCTGCTGAGGGGACTGGGTGAGTTTATAGGTGTGAAGGGCTCAGAGGACTACCAGACACAGTAAACACTATGTGAGTTAACCATCCATCATCATCATGGTCCTTGAAATTATGTACTAATGGTGAAAGTGTAAATGGATGTAGCCGATTTGGAAAACAATTTGGCCTTTAATATGGCTGAGCAGGTTTATGCCATATGGCCCAGCAATATCACTCCTGGGTAGATCCCTCGAGAAACTCTTGCACCTGGAGACATATACAAGAGGATTCATAAGAAAACTTTATTTTTCTAAAAAATATTTGAAGAAGGGAGAGGACAGAGGGAGAGAGCGAGACAGTCCTAAGTAGACTCTGCACTTTGCACAGTGCCCAACACCTGGCTCCATCTCGTGACCCTGAGATCATGACCCTGAGATCACAACCTGAGCCAAAACTAAGAGTCAGACGCTTAACTGACTGCACCACCAGGCACCCCAAGAAAATTGTTAATAGCCCCAAACTAGAATCATGCAAGTGTCTGTAAATGGTGGAATAGAGATGTTGGGTAAATTAATACAGTGGAATACTATACAGGAGCCGATATGAATAAACTACACTGGTCCCTAGCCACCTAGATGAATCTCCAATTTATCGTCGGGTAAAAAAAAAAAAGTCTCAAAAATACACTGTTCCTTTTTATATAAAATTCAAAAACTACGTATAATGATACATGCTAGTTATCCTTGAATTTTAAGAAACAAAAATTTTTAAAAGTTTAAGAAACTAAACTGTGTGTTGTTTAGGGATATGAATGTATAGTAACACTATAAAATAAGACAAGAAAATGAAAATCTCCAAATTTAGTGGAGTAGTTACTTTTAATATGGGAGAGGGAAAAAATACAATCAGGGAGAGGCCACAGGAGTGTTCAAAGACAATGTTTATGGTCTTTGTTTAAACTAGGTCGTAGATAAACAGGTGTTTGAGATTATGTCATTCTTTAATGTACACTTTATAAATACTTTATACCTACTCAATTAATAAACCTATTTTTAAAAAGAATTAAAGGAGGAGAGGTTTCTTCTAACTGGGACAAACTGGAAAGGCAGGTCACCATGACCAGTAGGATTCTTCTTTATCAACCTGGATGGTGGCATGGCCTTGGGTTTCTGCCGCTCCATTGAGCTCCAAGGTGGAAAAAAAATCTACAGTTAGCATGCCTGGTGACAGATCTCAAAGCGTCAATATTCCCTGAGGGTTTGGCACTCCTGAGTTGTGGTGTTCTTGGCCTACAAGTCATTACATTATGCCACATGGTCTCCCTGTGACTCAAATGCCATCTGTGTTGGGTGCTGAAAGAGTGCAAAGATTTGGGAGTGAAGGAATACAGGTCAGACAGAATAATAGAAGTATTTCAAGAAAACCAAAGAGCATTTTGGTTTCAGGACAAAAATCTCCTAACTTAACCCATTCCTTTTCAATAGAGTCCATGATGTGGGGGGTATTACAGAATCAATCATATTCTACATATCACTTAGATTTGGCTCAAAATGTGTATTTTTAGAGATAGCCATATCCAAGGATGTAACAATTCTCAGTAATTTAAACCAATAGGTTAAATTTAGATTCTGGACACCAATCAGCACCTCTGCGCCTTCCTTCTTCCCTCCCTCCCCCTGCAGTCTTAGGGCCAGGCTCTGTGCTATGCTCAAGAGAGAAAAAAAGTCCCTGACCCCAAGGATCTTGGCATCGCACTAGGAACAGTTTAATAGATGCAACATGCACACAGCCCCCACCCCAAGACAGGGCCTCTTACACTCATAACTAGATGTATGGATCTTCACCCTTTTTAGATCCTCTATGCCAGCACTCCTGCCAGAGCAAAGGGGTCAAGTAGGAGCTAGCAGTATCCAGCCACAATCCTCTTTCTCATCTCCTTCAACACAGGAGCTCATCTGAAGCCCTTACACCTCAGGAAAGGGAATACAAGGAAACTAGCAGAACGTACATTATAAAAAACCAAGACAGAATAATCTTCTCCTAAACAAATATTTTTAGTTATTCTACTTTGCCTATTCCAAAAAGGCTATGGGTGATTATAAGATATAAAATATCGCTATTAAAAGTTAAAACTCATGTAATGGAAGGAAGAATCAAGATTCTAAAATCTTAAACCAGGAATTTTCAAACTTTAATATGCCTAAGAATAACCAGTGTTTCATCTAAAATGTAATTTACTGGGGTGCCTGGGTGGCTCAGTCAGTTAAACATCTGCCTTCGGCTTGGGTCATGATCCTGGAGTCCTGGGATCTAGCCCCATGTCAGGCTCACTGCTCAATAGGGAGTCTGCTTCTCCTTCTCCCTCTGCCCCCTGCTTGTGCTCTCTCTCATTCAATAAACATCTTTAATTAAAAATTTTAATAAAATAAAATGCAGATTATTAACACCCAAGGCCCAAGAAATCTACTCCAGATCTGGGGTGAGATCCAGAGTCCCTACGAACAGCACTCCAGGTGATTTCTAATGCTAGCAGTCTAAGGACAGCTCTCTTAAAACGGACTTTTACTAAAATGAGCACTATAATTGAAAGCTGAGCTTTGAGTTTTCGGGTAGCCAAATCAAAAAGGGGAGACATGATGTATTATGTAACTATCGCTATATTTATCCAAACATTTTATAAATTCTAAAATATAACATGTCTTTTTCATATAATAAACAATCTCTAAGCTGAATTATTTGAAATATGTAAATAGTATCTCTTAGAAGTTTGAATAATTTGGTTGAGAAAAAAATGTAAAAATAATATTAGCCAATAAATTTCTAAGTTAATTTTACTCCTGGAAGTAATGTGTTAAGTCAATGTCCTATAACTATTATAATTCTGGCTCTGGTGCTGAAGACTCCCCAAGAGATAGCTTTCATGCTGCTTATGCCCAACAAACTTACTGGAGTCCTACCATAGTCCTATGGGTGGGAAACGAAGAGGTCATATTAGACATGGGAGTGAGAGTATCATTCCAGAACGTACCTGTATTTTTTTATGCCTATAAAACTGACAAAGTTTTCCCAGGAGTAATCTACAATCCAGATGACCTGCCCTTCTATGATAATTCTATTTGTATATTCCTTTACAGTTCTTAGAAAGATTCCCCATATTCATTTAAACACCCCAATAACCCTGTATGCAAATTTCTAACAGCCTCACATCACAAATCAGGAAACTAGGCTCAGAGATCCTAAGAGAGTTGCCCAGTGGACAAGAGTGGGTAAGGGCAGAGGCAAGAATGAAACCCCAGGGTGCCATCCCTCCATCCCAGTGGGATGACCATGCTAGACAGTCATTGCTAGATCACAATACCAAAGTAATTACATTTTTGTTATCTTCATGAATATCCTCTTGNCCCTCCATCCCAGTGGGATGACCATGCTAGACAGTCATTGCTAGATCACAATACCAAAGTAACAATTACATTTTTGTTATCTTCATGAATATCCTCTTAATCTTTCTGCATTATTTATTAAGAGGTCTGATCAATTGCAGGAACCAGCTAGATCAGTAGCATTTTTCCTTTGTATGTCCACAATAGCCAAACAATGGAAAGAGCCCAGATGTCCATCAACACATGAATGGATAAAGATGTGGGATAAGGGGCATGTGCACCCGAATGGCTATTGTAGACATTGCTGCTATAAACAAACTATGGAAAGAAGCTAGGTGTCCATCAACAGATGAATGGATCAAGAAGAATACACGGTGTGTATATATATATGTATGTATATATATATATACATACATATATATACACATATATATAATGAAATACTATGCAGCCATCAAAAAATGAAATCTTGACATTTCAACAATGTGANTACATATATATACACATATATATAATGAAATACTATGCAGCCATCAAAAAATGAAATCTTGATATTTCAACAATGTGGACAGAACTAGAGGGTATTATGCTAAGCGAAATAAGTCAGAGAAAGACAATTATCATATGATCTCTCTGATATGAGGAATTTGAGGGGCAGGGCGAGGGGTCATGGGGGGTAAGGAGGGAAAAAAATGAAACAAGATGGCATCGGGAAGGAGACAAACCATAAGAGACTCCTAATCTCACGAAACAAACTGAGGGTTACGGGGCAGGGGGTGGGAGGGTAGGGATAGGGTGGCTGGATGATGGACATTGGGGAGGGTTTGTGCTATGGTGAGTGCTGTGAAATGTGTAAGCCTGATGATTCACAGACCTGTACCCCTGGGGCAAATGATTAAAAAAAAAAAAGATGTGGGATATATATACACACAATGGAATACTATGCAGGCTATCAAAAAACCCAAAATCTTGCCATTTGCAATGATATGGACAGAACTAGAGAGTATTATGCTAAACGAAATAAGTCAGAGAAGGACAATTATCATATGATCTCACTGATATGAAGAATTTGAGAAACAAAACAGAGGATCATAGGGGAAGGGAGGGAAAAATAAAATAAGATGAAACTAGAGAGGGAGACAAACCATAAGAGATTCTTGGTCTCAGGAAACAAACTGAGGGTTGCTAGAGAAGAGAGGAATGGGAGGGATGGGGTGGCTGGGTGATGGACATTGGGGAGGGTCTGTGCTATGGTGAGTGCTGTGAATTGTGTAAGACTGATGATTCACAGACCTGTACCCCTGAAACAAATAGTGCATTACATATTNGTGAGTGCTGTGAATTGTGTAAGACTGATGAATCACAGACCTGTACCCCTGAAACAAATAGTGCATTACATATTAATTTTAAAAATTTTAAAAATCACAAATATATACTTCTCAGGATATCCCTGCATCTTTGATGAGAAAAGGGAGATTGATAAGAATGTGTAGTTTTGTCATAAATGAATGACACCCAAGAAAATTGATTTCTAAAGCCCCATGAGAAAGCATGAATGTTTTGTAGGTTTAAAAGATGACTCTATGAATAGGTTTCTTTATTTTTGCATTTTGGTTTTTTCTTGGTTTCAAGAGAGAAGCTATTTGTCACATTGTAAATAGCTACCTAAACAGATGGTTCCTCACATATTAGATGCTATCATAGGCACAGAGACTCATGACATGACATTTTTAATATCTGGTAATTACTTAGATTCAAAGGAGTCAAAGTCAGATTGTATAAAAACATCACTTTGCCTTTAAAATTAATGCTACCCCTACTCCCCTTAAAACATCTAAGTATAATGTGAACTCAGTGTGGGCAAATCTAAGAATTTGGGGAAATTATACCATTTTAAGTCAGAAAAATATCATGTCTTCTTTCATTCAAAAATACTAGTAAAAACTAACCTAAAAAAGACAGCATTTTCAGCTCAAAGCTGTAACAAACCAAATAAAGCAATTAGATTCAATGAATGCATTGAGGACCTATGATACCCAGGCACAGTGTTAAAAATACACTGAAAATACAGGAATAAGATGAAGTTCTGACCCAGGGGCACTCAGACCCAAGAAGGAGCTGGATATGTAAGCACATAAATTAAAATGCAGCGTGAGGAGGGCTGAAATAAATGTAAAATGTACAAGGTCAGAATCATAACATTTTCCCTGGGTTTCAAATAGTTTGTCATCTTCACAACCTTCACTCCACCCACTGTGTGAAATACGTGTATAACAAAGCATGAGGACTCCTCTCTGGTCCCTCTGGTTTGGTTTTGACCTTGTTTTCTGCTAAGTTAGAGGAGAACATGACTCTTAGGTAAGCACTATACACACTGAACATATTAGGACTCAAATCTTCCAACGCTTTGATTCCACACGGTCTCAAGCACTGTGGGTTCTGGCATTCCTCCAATCCTACCTGAATCTCTCTTCTTCCTGTTTCATTAAACAACTTTATTAAGTCACATTTCCAGCATTAAAAAAGGCCCTCCTAGGGCGCCTGGGTGGCGCAGTGGGTTAAAGCCTCTGCCTTCGGCTCAGGTCATGATCTCAGGGTCCTGGGATCAAGCCCAGCATCTGGCTCTCTGCTCAGCGGGGAGCCTGCTTCCTCCTCTCTCTCTGCCTGCCTCTCAGCCTACTTGTGATCTCTGTCAAAAAATAAAATAAAATAAAATAAAAAATCTTTAAAAAAAATAATAAAAAAGGCCCTCCTAGGCAGCTTAATGTGAAGGCGTGGTATTATCCAACAAGAAGTGAGATAAGATTCTCTGGCCAATCAGTCGGAGAACTACAACTTAGACCCCTAGAGCCTGACTCCAAATCCAGACCTTCTAGCAGTCAAGTCAGTCCCTCTCCAGAGAAGTTTACTTTGTTGTCCCCACCCTGCAGGATATCAGTAAAATCTTTCATTCTTCCCAGTTTTAGGAAAACAAGGTTTTACCACATTTTCATTCCTTCTCCATATATTTCTTTAAACAAAGCAATTTGACATTTTTACTCACCTTAACTGATGTCTTTCTCAAGCGGCTTTCTCCTTGCAAACCTTAATAGCAGGAATGACGGTATAATCAAGCAAGCAGTACCACTAACTCACCTATCATCACCATAGCTCCATGACTCACCTCTTGCCATCCTCGATAAGAGTGTGACCAAGAGTATTAGCTGTCACTTTATCCACTCCCACTATTCCTTCCAGGACACATGTTCAATTGAATGATGCTCTGAGGAAGCATACGAACAAAAATGATCACGTGGTAAGTAGCCCAACCGTCCATGGATATCAGGTGGTTTTCCAGTTTAGAAGTAGCCTGCAGCTAAATGTATTAGGTCTCCTTGGAGGACATTCTTACCCAAATATACACCTCCACACACACTCTGTCTTTGCGTTTTCTCCTTGAGATGCTAACAGGTGGTCCTCAGTTTAGGAAAGGAGTTACTAGGCCTTTTGTTCAGAACTCAGAAAGGAAGCTCACCACGTGACTAAGGAGTATGTGTTCCTCTTCGACTGTCAGGGTGAAAACCCAGTGCTGGCCCATGCTCAATAAATGGGGGGAAGACTGGTGGATGAATGCAAGAAGTGGGGATATAAGTCACGGTAAAATTCAAGGCCAGTTTACAAAAGCCCACATGACTAAAATAAAGCACCCAGACCGATGAACTGAGGGTGAAGTACTCTGGGTACCAGTAATGCTAGTGCACCAGGGCTGGAGGGTGCACAGGAATCACTCATTTAGAAAGGAAGAAAGAGGAGCGCCTGGGTGGCTCAGTGGGTTAAAGCCTCTGCCTTCGGCTCTGGTCATGATCTCAGGGTCCTGGGATCAAGCCCCACATTGGGCTCCATGGTCAGCAGGGAGCCTGCTTCCTCCTCTCTCTCTGCTTCCTCTCCGCCTACTTGTGATCTCTCTCCGTCAAATAAATAAATAAAATCTTTAAAAAAAATAAAAGGAAGAAAGACCAGAGAGGTTAGGAAACTCAGAGTCACACGGCCAGGCTCCCAAGTAGAACCCTATATGGAGAGAAGAACTGCAATTTGAGGAATAACCTAATACAGTCAGACAGGTATTAACTGTTAGACTTTAGGGCAACTACTTCCCATCTCTGTTCCTGGTTTTCATGGCTATAAAATAAGGATAATGACTCCAAATGCTGATGTCCATGCTCAGTGTCATAATGAGCGCACAGAAGACCCATAACACAAGACCTGGCACACGGTAAGCACCCAATAAATACTAGCACCTCATCTTTCCCCTATTCATCACCCCAAATGGCCTCCTTCAAAGTCCAGAGAAGCTGTGCATTCCCACGGGGTGAAGATCTTTGTGTCACAGGAATAGAGGCAATGGAGTAACCATGTGCAGAAATGCGTGGGAATGAAAAACCCCGAATTCAGAAAAGCACTTACTTCTGGGGAGAAAGGAAAGGTACATAAGGGCTTCAAATGTACCAGCAATATTTGAGGTCTTCAGGCAAGTCACGGGTATAGGTTTCATATTTTAATGTGTTTTCTCATATCTGAAATATTTCATAATAAAGTGCTTAAAAGACAAAAATCCTTGAGGAAATGGCACATGGAACCACAAAGTATGAGAGGGCGAAAAGGGGAAAACTTTGGGAATATGGGGAACTGTTCCAGGCGAGGGGTCCTGAACAGTAGGATGCTGGGGTGGTCCCTGGGGAAACCGGCTCAAGGAGGATACATGACAACCTCGAACTCCATCAGTTTCATCTGGCCCTAAGAAATGTATAGAGAAACAGAAAACACTGCGTATATTTACAGTCCTTTCATCCTTCAGGTTTGAAGTATAAGTAAGTGCCGTTTGTCCAGGAACAACAAAAAACAAAACAAAACAAAAACAGCCACAGTGAAAGGGTCACACACGTCTTCATGGAGTCAGCTCAGCCACACTGATCACAGACTTTAGCAGCCAGGCTTTGCCCAGCCCCTCCTGATAGTTCTGAAGATGCAGGAAAGAGAAGAATTAGGGGAGGAAAAAACAAAAAACAAACAAAAAAACAAATCACCCAAGAGAGAGGAATCCATTATGAACTCATTCTCTCCTCATTCTGGTCTCAGCCAAAATTTAAAAAGCTCTTAAATTAGTCTGTTCTTAATTGACAAGTATATATGCATTTCACAAGGAATGTGGTAGGTTCTTAAATACACAGAATGAAATTGGTACCCCTACTGCATACGGATGGCCCATGTTTGGAGATATGGAGGACTAAGAAGACCTAGTGAAAGAAGAGATTTCTTGTCCAAAGACTTAACATGTTCCAATGTGTCTCTGAGCAATATCACCCTCCAAGTTCCCACATCCTCAAAGGAGTTTTTTAATACCTATTTAGAGTAAGTTGAATACTTCTCTCTAAAATATATGTTCACCTAGAACCCCAGAATGTGACCATACTTGGAACAGGGTCTTTGCAGGTATAATTAAGGTAAGGGTCTCGAGATGAGCTCATCCTGGATTAGAATGAGCTCTAAAGGGGTGCCTGGGTGGCTCAGTCAATTGAAAATCTGTATTTTGGCTCAGGTCATGACTTCAGGGTCCTGGGATCAAGCCCTGCATCAGGCTCTGTGCTCAGCAGGGAGTCTACTTAGGGGTTCTCTCCCTCTCCCTCTGCCTTTTCCCCTACTCACATACTCTTTCCCTGAAATAAATCTTTAAAAAAAAATAGAATGGACCATAAATCCAGTAACACTTATCCTTATAAGGGACAGAAAAGGGAAGACACACCCAGAAAGGGTCATGTGAGGACAGAGCCCCAGTTGGTGTTGCGCTGTCACAAACCAACGAGAGTCACCAAAAGCTGGAAAAGGAAAGGGAAGTTCTTCCCTAGAGCTCATTGGAAGAACCACAGTCCTACTGATAAACTTTGGGCCTCGAGAATTATGAGAGAACAAATTTCTGTGGTTTTATGCCACTAAGTCTGTGGCAATTTGTTGTAGCAGTCCTAGGAAACTAATATACTTTACAGGGTCAGTGTGAACATCAAATAAGATCATGCATGTGAAAGCACATGGTGAACTATTCAAATGGATGTAAGTGGTAGCTGTTATTAAGTCACAGAATTTAGAAGAGTAACTCATCTTCTGTGAGGAAACAAATTCTAGATCTGCCCCTAAGGACAGATACCCAGCAGCTCTCTCCAGATAGGACTGTTAGAATGCTGGGATCTGCCTCCTTTTCTTGCCAGCTCCAGACCTACTCACTCCACTTGTATGGTGTGCCTCTGAGGAGGATTCAAATGTCAGCTGGTGCACACAAAGAACGTACCCATCTGCTCTCAGACACTGACCACGTGGCAAGCATTACACTTTGAGGTCACCATCTGCACAAACAACTCACATCCAAGTATGGTTCAATGTCAACCTTACTCTAATCCTGAATGAGCCAAGAACAAGGGCAGTTGACCCTGGGGCCAGAGTCTTTCTATACAGACAGTGCATCTGGGTCAGAGTATTTCAGAGCATATCAACTCCAGGCTGAAGAAGGGCGGGCCCAAGGCAAGGCCCTCAACTGTCAATCTCAGATCCAAGAAACCTCATCTAGGACATCCCCAGATATAACGGGATCCAGGGTGTCTTGGGTGTTTATTATTTTCCTTTATATCTAAATCCACAGTTCTTGATAGAATGCGGAGTAGGTATACATTAATTGAAGTACATGGACAGTGTAAATGGGCAGAAAGAACATCTTATATGGATGAAGAAACAGAAGGAAAAGTTTTCCAAGAACTCTAAAGGAAAAGGAATGGAAGAAAATGGTGGGACAGTCAGCTCTGATTAATTTAATGGTAACTTTTGACTTCACAATATGCTTGAATAGAAGCTGGTACTGTTCCCACTTTATAATCAGAACAAAGAACAGGAGGCAGGCTGCCAAACTGTGCTCAGAGACGAGACATCTACTTATCAAGAGTTAACAGTAGACTCAGTGGGATTCAAAGGTTTCTCTCAATTCTGAAATTCACCTTCCTTAAATGCAAAGTTTTCAGTCACTCTCTCCTACACAAGGTCAAGGTTCTTGGCATATAGCACTCAAGGCTCTCACAATCAGGCCTACTTTAGCAACTAAACCAGGGAAAGAGTATATAGGAATAATCAGAGATAAGATGAAAAGGAGGCAGGCAGAGGCCCAATCATGAAGGGCTAAAGAAATTTACCTTTATTCTCTAGACAACTGGAAACCACTAAGTTACAAAGGGAGTGGAATAACCAGATTTGCATTTTAGAAATATTAAGGCAACAGCCATGTGGAGAACAGATTGGAGAGACTATAAGGAAGACCAGGTACTAAATATAGTCCAGCCAAAGGTGAAAAGGGTTGAACCAAGGCAGGGAGAGTGGGGATGAGACAGACTCAGCAAGGCTTACCACCTGGATGTGGGGAAGAGGACAAAGCAAAGAACCTAGGATTAGTCTAGTTTTCTGCTTTGGGCAACTGAGAACATTCAACAAGATAGAAAATACAGACAGGACAGAAGAGAATTTGAGGCAAAAAGATGGGTTTTGGTTAACCTGAGTTAGGATGCTATGGGACATCTATACGGACATGTCAAGAAAGAAGTCAGAAAGGGTCAGGTGGAAGATCTGGGCCTAAAATACAGAATACAGACCTCAGATGAAATAGGATTAGTAGCTACAGACAAGAAAGGGCAGCTGGAGTAAAAGGATGCAAAGGGCAGACTCTTGGAGCAGACTTATTTACGGGACATATGTAGAAGGTCTAGTGATGGGCAGAGAAGTAGAACAGAACTCATAGCTACAGAGCCTTAAGGAAGAGATATCCCAAGAGTTGAAATATCCTTTAGAGAAGAAAAGGTGAGGATGAGAAAATATCTGCTGGGTTTGGCAATGAGGTGATCCCTGAAGACCTGAGAAGTATAGATCCCCTCTGGGGGTGGAGGGGATGTCAGATGCAGAGTTAAGGAATACAAGATCAAAAAAGGAAGAGAAAGAGGGCTGGCTTCTCTTGGATGGAGTCTGACTGTGAAGAGAGGGTACAGTGGGCAATAGCTAGAGGGAATTAAGAGTCACTTTTTATTTTGTTGGGGATTTGGGGAGGTGTGTTTTATTTTTGTTTTGTTTTGTTTTGTTTTTTGTTTTATTTTGGGTTTTTTTGTTTTGGTTTTTGGTTTTTTTTTTTTTTACAGATTGAGAATTGAGTTCTGTCTCTTTGTTTATAGGATGTAGAATTTGTGAATGTATATGCTAATTGGAAAGAAGGGGAACTGAAAAGGTAAAGTACCTGAGGAGGCCAACGGGACAGAATCCACTATTATAAAAAGCAGCCACGAAGCAAAGAAGGAGTGTAGGGGAAGGAGGTGATGAGAGAAGAGTGTACTCCAGTGAATCAAGACTATTTACATACTAATTTTCTCTTCTGGAAGGCTCAAAGGGGCTAGGGACCCTACATTTTCATTTTTACATCCTCAATACTTTATACAATGGCAGGCGCATAGGAGGTACTCAAAAAGTATTAGATGAATTAAGTACCTAACTAGATTTATGATCATGAAGATAGCAGTAATTATGTATCAGCCCTAAAAACTTTAAGCTGACTTTTTGAATCCTTACAAAAACACCATAGTGTAGGTATTATCATAATCTCTATTTTATTTTTAAATTTCGGAACAAATAAGACCAAATTGAAAGTTCAGATTTTTGGGCTACTATTGTGTTTTAGTCTAATGATAAGAATATATCTAAGTAGTACAACTGAACTTATACAGCAATTTTTTCCTCAAGACAGACGACAGATTTAAGGGGGGAAAAAAAGTTTCAGGTGAGATGAGGTTTCACCTAATCATTCCCCTGCCCCTTGTTCATTCTTGAGCTTTCTGGTCAATCCCAATTCCATCATTAAACCTCATTAGAAAATAATTTTGTGTACAAATTAAAGTGACACATTCAGCTTCACCCTGAATCTTCAACTCAAAAATATTAGCTTTAGCAGCTTTTGTTATGTTATAATTTGAAGCTATCAGTACAAACCATAAAATTTCTTGAAGAAATACCCAGTAGTGCGATTGCTGGGTCATAGGGTAGCTCCATTTTCAACTTTTTGAGGCATCGCCATACTGTTTTCCAGAGTGGCTACGCCAGCTTGCATTCCCACCAACAGTGTAGGAGGGTTCCCTTTCTCCACGACCTCGCCAACATCTGTCATTTCCTGACTTGTTGATTTTAGCCATTCTGACTGGTGTGAGGTGGTATCTCACTGTGGTTTTGAAGAAAACATGAGGGGTGATAAGGTCCTTAATAGTCATTACAATGACTGTTTTGGTGTTTGGGATTTGCAAAAATAACAAAAGCAAAAAACAAACAAGTGGGACTATATCATATTAAAAGCTTCTGCACAGCCAAAGAAAACCACCAACAAAATGAAGAGGCAATCTACACAATACACGTATCAAATCCTTATGTTGTACAGCTTAAATACAATGTTATTCACCAGTTATATCTCAATAAAACTGGGAGGAAAATGCCAGCAGCACAGATGGATAATGTACAATAACCAAAATCACTTAGATGGAACTTTTAAATCTTCCTGGTTGCATTTTATTTAACAAGGAAATGGTATCTAAT
Source organism: Ailurus styani (assembly GCA_002007465.1). Classification (NCBI taxonomy): domain Eukaryota; kingdom Metazoa; phylum Chordata; class Mammalia; order Carnivora; family Ailuridae; genus Ailurus; species Ailurus styani. Next base: position 1,141,567 of record LNAC01000255.1, on the reverse strand, counting down.
ACTTCATAAAATGGTAACAGTAATACTAATGACACTTGAAGTCTTGACTTGGGCTTAAGTGGGGGACACTACCCTTTTCACGCTTTCTCACTCAGACCCTCTTTGCAAACCATGCTATTCTAAGACCAAATGATGCTCTGATAAAAGAGTAAAAGATTAAAATAGTAAAAGATCTGTCCTTTGTCACACTTTCCCTAGAACAGAGGAAATGGTTCGATGTTAAGATATCAAAAGGACTTCTGTGCATAGGGAAGGGAAGTAAGACAACATCAGCTGCAATATCAGCAAATGTGAGAGCAGGCAAAGCAAAATGAGTGCTCAGAGCACCAAGAAAAGTAGTCATGGTGTTGAGCAGGAACTAGTAAACTGGGAAGAAATTTAAGGTTAAGTCAATTAATAGTAATTAAATGAAGATAATCAAGGATGATTGTAACCCAAGGATAATGATTATTATGAAGAGTTTTAAGGATTAGGATACAGCCTTAGTTTAAGGACAGAACCAAGACTTTAATAACCAAGTCTTAAATTCAACAAATATTGATCAACAATTATGTATCACTTACTGCCTGAGACCATAAGGATCCAAATTCAAATCAGGCATTTTCCCTGCCTGTCTGGAGCTTACCATCTGGGAAGGTGATGATACACACTCAACTAGGACCTGCTGTGGTTCATTGTCTGAATAAGGTGCTATGGGAACACAGAGGAAGGAACGTGAGGTAGCCCTCATAGAGAAATGGCATTTGATCCAGATCTTAAATTTTATCCGGGAGAAGAGAAGGAAGAACAGGGCACTCCTGGTAAGAGTTCAGCATAAGTAAAGGCAGGAAGACATTACAGTACACCAGCAGGGCCTGAACATAGGAGCTTTGAAGGCAACAAAGCTAAAACAACAGCCCAGGCAAGAGCATGAGAATCTTAAACTCTACACGATGAAATCTGGACTCAAATTATCAGTGGTCCCTGACCACCGATACTTTGCATTTTTTTATTTGTGTAACAAATAAAATTTATCAGTAGAAACCTTTAGTATATTCACAGTGTGTGCAATCATACCACTATCCAGTTCCAGAAAGCTTTCAGCACTCCAAAAGGAAACCCTATATACATTAAGCAATCACTCCTCATTTTCCCCTTCCCCCAGCCCCTGGCATTCACTAATCTGCTTTCTGTCCCTATAGATTTGCCTCGTCTGGATATTTCATATACATGGAATCATAAAATATATGGCCTCTTGTGTCTACCTTCTTTCACTTTCTTTCACTTAGCACAATATTTTCAAGGTTCATCTACATTATAGCATCTATTAGTACTTCTATTAGAATTAGCAATTCTTTTTTATGGCTGAATAATGTTCCATTGCATGAGTATACCCTATTTTGTTTATCCATTCATCAGCAATGGACATTTAGACTGTTTATACCCTTTGGCCATTGTGAATAGTCCTACTAGGAACACTGGTATACCAATTTTTGTTTGAACACCTGTTCTCAATTCCTTTGAGTATGTACCTAGGAGAATTCCTGGGTCATATGATGATTAAATATTCCAGGTATTGTAGAAGTACCAAACTCACTGATGGTTTTCAAGCCAAGAAATGGCACATCGGGATCGATGTTTTAGCCAGTGTAGCCAGCTAGTGGCTGGAGGTCGAAAGAGACTGGTAAGAGTGAAGGCCAAGAGGCCATCCAGGAGGCTACTGCCCCAGTCAAGGGTAGAAAGCTTTAATCCACAGCAGGGGAAGTGACCACGAGAACAGAGAAGAGGGTGGATTTCTGAGGGAGAATGAGCAAGAAATTGATGAACAACTAAATATTGGAAAGGTTGGAAGAAATCTTATTCATAGCTCTATGTCAGAGCATGAATTATATGTTGACAATTCATCTCCTTGAATGGATGCTGTGCTTCAAAGAGGAGTCATGTCCTAGTGACCCTCTTATCCCCAGTGCTTAACAGGGAACCTGCTCTATAAGTAATCAAAGAACAATGTCGTGTCTGGCTGAATAATGATACCTGACGTTATTCATAAGAGAAATGACAGATCATGACTAGATGAACGGTTAAAGAGACCTCCTTACTCTGTGAGAAACAGAATGGATAGCGATGCACTTTGTTGAAACTGGGAACACTGAAATGGTTTAGACTGGTGCTAATGGAAATATAAAGTAAGGATATCCAGGAGATGGCTAGAAATTCAGAACAAAGTCTCGGGGGAAAAAAAATCAGGGGCTGGGGAGGGGGGAGGACAAAAGACCGTATTTTCAAACAGACTATTGGTAGCCTTACTCATTAGGGTCTCTCATTTAGATATCTAACTTCATAAGTTAACTCAAAGTACTGTAATACAATGGCATAAGTATCTTCCTAGGAAGAACTGGGGAAAATGAGTAAGAAATCAGTGGTGTGGGTTGTGACTTAATCTGAATTATGCCCATAGCTAGGACTCAGGCAACCCCAGGCACATCTTATATTGGCAGATCATGCAAGCCATCTACTTTCCTAATATTGTCTGCACTCAGTGGGAAGGAGGGACTTCTACAAGGAAGTTAGGGTAAAAGGAAGACAATATAACCAGGGTACAAGGACAGCACAGTGTCTCTTTTGGGCAAATATCATTAGTCCAGTCTCAAGGACTCTGATCTGAAACCTACTTGAGAAAGGGCCTCCTTTGAATCAAGAAGCAAAGTGTGTGGAGATAAGCTGTGATAAATGTGTCATTGGCTCTAATTCTTTATCTTTCTCTAATTCCACATCCTTTTGCCATGTTTTTGCAGTGCCTCCCACTGAAAGATGTTCTGCCCCAAACTTAACTCTAGGCTTAGCCATTTAGCATGGATTGGTCAATGGGTTATGAGCAAGTATGTTGCCAGCAGAAGCCTGCAAAGTTTTCTCTTTCATGACAGCATGCCAGGCTTATCTACTAGAGGATGAAAGACATGGAACAGAGCAGAATCATCCAGTTGTTACAGCTCAGGTCGGCCTAGATCAGCCAATAGTCAGCCAAGACACTGAAGGAGCTCCACCCAGATCAACAGAGCCACCTAATCCCAGATGCACCAGTAAATGCTTAGTGTTGTAGGCCACTGAGGTTTTGTGGTCATTTGATATATGGTATTACTGTGGTAATGGTCAACTGAAGCAGGATTCTTTGCCACAGTTCTTTGTTGGCTCAACGCTGTGGAAACTTCAGAGAACACAGAGCCGCTTTGTGGGATCCGGATTCAAGACAGTCCCACTGTCACAGGCATAGAGGATTTAAGGAACATTAATAATTAGTCTTCAAAGAAATAATTTCCTTGTACAATAAACCTCACACATACCCCAGGGGAAGAAAAATTGTTCCTATGACCCCAATATGGTTCCAAAAGGATTCAAGGTAATAATGTTGTTCAATTTATAAGTTGCAATTCATCAGCAACAATGACATTGATTTAGTAGATCTTGATGAGCACTTTGGGGGGGGGTAAGAATGGAATGTGAGATACCAGAATACATGACAAATAATGAGGCTAAATAGTTTCTGAAACTTTTCAGGGGGAGGTGGGGGGGGAACCACAATACAAAAGTATTTCTCACTTTCGGTAAGAAGAAAAATAAAAGGGCGGAAAAATACCCAAACTTGAAAGCCACAAGCTGAGAGAAGGCAGCTGAATAACATTTTACAGCCCACCAAACTGGGCATCTGAACCCAGCCCAAGAGAAATGAGACAGGTAAGAGAAGAGAAGGAATCAGTGATTCAGAGTAATTATTAGCAGCTTTCACTCACATTTTAGGATTTTAAAGACACCTTTGTCTACTGTACCTCATTTGAGTCTCATAACCGCACCGTTTCACAGATGAAGAAATCAAGGCTCTAAGAAGTCAAGCCCTACGTGCGAAGGTAACATGGTAAGTGACACAGCTTGGGAAAGAAGCCAGGTCTTTGATCTCCACATTCCCACCATAATCTTCACCAGCTCCAATGCATCTTTGAGATCGCTTTTAACCTGCTGCCACACTCAGAGACTGCACCGGTTTCCAAAACCTAACGTACATCCTCTCTTGTTACACTCCCTAGTAGGGTTTCGTTTTTGTTAGCCTGGGGCGAGCCGGCTCTGCACCTGCTGTGGGAGCCGGGATTCGACTGCGCCGCCAGGTGGCCGGGCTCGCCCTGGGCCGCCCAACTGTATGCGCGGCGCTGGGGCTCCCGCAGCCGCCGCTCCACCTGCGCCGCCACTATATGTGATGAAAGATAA
>LNAC01000255.1:1094910-1135851 GCA_002007465.1 Ailurus styani | reverse complement strand
ACACACACACACACACACACACACACACACACACACACACACACACACACACACCCATCCACCTTGATCCCAAGGGCTCTCCCCAATAAACTTCTTACATGTACATCTCTCGTTCAGAATCTATTTCCCAGAGAACCCAAACTAAAGATAATTAGCTCCCTCTCAAGTTATTTACCAGGTTGTTGGTTTTTTGGCTTGGTTTTTAGTATCTAAACAATGTATATGAAAAAGTGAGAATGTTTATACTTCACAGGTCAACAATTTTTCCTTCACAAGAGACCTCCCACTTAAAACTGGTGGTAAACCAAATGTCTTCATGGAGCGCTGTTTTGGGAACTCAGACACATGTTTTGATCAAAACAATACTACCAAGGATCTTTAAGAAGATCCTTCTCTTTCACAGCACCTGCCTGTTGGTAACCATACATTCTTTGGTATAATATTGCTATCTGCATCTCATACTAAATTCCAAGCTCCACAACCAGCACATGAGAGCTTGTTAGAAATGCAGAATCTCCCCCTCCCCCTCCACACACAGCCCTACTAAAGGAGGATCTGCAGTTTAACAAGATCTCCAGGTGATTTTTATTCACATTAAAGTTTGAGAACTGCTGGTCTAAGCTTCCAAGTTTCGGTATCATATATTAACTTTATGGAAATACTTGGGATCACCACCCACTCACATGCCTCATCTATTAATCACAAGTCCAATTGTAGCTATCTCCAAAATGCCCATCATATCTATGTCTTTGGTACTATTTCAATCAGGCCCTCTTATCTCTTAAGGACAACACTTGGAGTAGCAAGAGTTTAGATGACCAGATGAATGGATGACTATTGGAGCACCTGCATGCCTTTGATTCTAAAGTATATTATTCTTCAGAAATCATATTTAATACAGTTTTAAGTCAAGCTTTTCGATTTCTTATATCAGAAATCCTCAAGTAACTGCATAGCTGCATCATTTAATTGACTTTGTCCTCATGTGCCATTCATCATTTCCTGATTCACTGATGTCTTCAATCTTCTAAAACTAAAGAACCACCACACACAGAGAAGGAATTAACAGGATTGTGCTAGAACCAGAAATCAAGTGACAGGGCATGGCCTTGAATTCTGAAAAGAACAATATAGCCAAATTTAAGAGAACAAAGGGAAATTAGGAAACCTGAAGGAATCTCAGTGATTTATTTCTCTTAGCCAATTCTCTTGTCAAATGAATATTTCCAACGATCCTCTTAGTCCTAAAGTACAGGTAGGCCCCAACTAATATGAATGTTTCTCAGAGAAGTGGCATATATATGGTGGTTAAAATTCTGGACCTAATCACAAATGTCAATTAATTCACTGAATGCAAAAAAAAAAAAATGGAAATACCAGAGTATTAGTCTGAGAGAACCCAACTAGCACATGCATGTCCATGTCTCTATGGACAATGCATTCAGTGTTAACCTTGAATAGAAGGATACAGCTATTCCCAGCTGCTCTGGAATCAGCCTTCCTACACTGTCCACTGCCTCAAACACCAGTCGCTTATCTAAACAACCTCTCCTCAAACGCCTACCCTTCTACTGTGATATCTTCTAACCCATCAGTATTCTAGAAAACCACAAATCACCTTCCAAAAAGCCAGGACAGTGGTTTTACCTGTTACAATTACCCAACTTACATAGGTTAATCATCAGACCCACATTTCACATAACCCTTACCAGGAAATGTTTTCCATAGTGTACAGTTAAAATTGAAACACTCCTGGGGCACCTGGGTGGCTCGGTCGGTTAAGCATCTGACTCTTGGTTTCAGCTCAGCTCATGATCTCAGAGCCATGAGATTGAGCCCTTAGTCAGGTTCAGCGCTGAGTCTGTTCAAGATTCTTTTTCCCTCTTTGCCTACCCCTCCCACTGTGTGCACGCATGCTCTGTATAAATAAATAAATAAATAAATAAATAAATAAATATCTTTTTAAAAAATTGAAACACTCTTCAGGGACATTTTGATGAAAGGAAAAAATTTGAAAGCAGAAAGAGAAGCAGGTAGGTACCCATTCCATTATGATTCATATAAAGTATTCCATTAAAACCAGAGAAGGCAGAAAAGAAAAACAGTGGACAAATGCAATGAGTAGAAAGTGGCTACAAACATGGTAGATATTAATCCAACTGTATCACCAATCATTTTAAATGCCTAATACATCACTTAAAGGACAAATTGTCAGACTGGATAGACACACAAGACCCAACTCAATGTCGTGTATAAGAAATCCTCTTTCCTTCTTTCTTCTCTTCTTTCTTTCCTTCTTTCTTTCATTTCTTTCCTTTCTACCTTTTGACCTTTTTCACATTTTAAAAATATAATGGCCTAGAAAAACTATGTCTAATTTATATGGTCCTGTTTTTGTTTTTGTTTTTTATAGCTATCCTTCCATTACTCTGTACCATGAATTGAGCTGGGCTGCCACTCCCGCAGAGCTCCTGGTTTTCGCCTGACTGGGCACACAATGCACAAGCAGGGGCAGGTCAGTGAGCATCTCTGGGCATCTCTAAAGGGAGACCGCTGAGCTCCCAGCTGGGTCAGATTACTCTCATGGTCACATGAGGAGCTCAAGTTGCAGGGTCACTTTTTGTGGCACCTTACTGCTGAAATTTAAAATTCCCCTGTTTCCTTCAGCATCACTTCTGAATGTATCTGGTCACAATTTGTTGAAAGAAATTAAATTCACGCTATTAAACAGATACCTCTTCTAAGGTATTCTATATCTCAGACAAATTCATGGCATCACCATAGTCTGGCATATTTCTAGTTTTCAGAGTGCACACACAGTAGCACTGGTAAGCTTACGAGGTCACTAGGAAAGGTAAGTGAACATCTTGCATCCCATGGCGAGACACAGTGCTGTGCTTAGACTGTAGGGTATACAGATAAAAGCTTGACTCTTGGGAAATGATTACCAATCTGAAACAGATAATACTCATTTCATATCATCCTTTCCTTTCACAAATGAGGATCTGCTCAGTCAGTTAAGCATCCAATTCTTGGTTTCAGCTCAAGTCATGATCTCAGTGTTGTGGGATCAAGTTTCAGGCTCTGTGCTCAGCCTGGACTCTGCTTGAGATTCTCTCTCTTCCTCTCCCTCTGCCCCTCCTGCAGTTCATATTCTCTCTCTCTTAATAAATAAATAAATCTTTTTTTTTTTTAAAGGTGAGACCTTAAACTTGGGGGAAAAAATCTCCCTCTTTGGAAAGAAAGTCACTCCTGGCTTTCAACTAGGATATAATTTGCAAAAGGCTCTTATCAAATATAAGGTAAAATTCATTACAACCCACAAACACATTCTAAACAATTAAGTTACCAGATTACTCCCACTAAGCAGAACTCCAAAGAACAGGACCAGATTTAACTGGTGCAAATCAGTGGTTCTTAATTGGGGACAATTTTACATCTCCCACCCAGATATTTGGCAATGTTTGGAGATAATTTTTGGTTGTCACTCCTAGCATCCAGTTGGGTAGAGGCTGAAGATGCTGTTAAACATCTACAGTGCCCAAGACAGCTCCCACAGCAAAGAATTACTCTGCTTGAAATGTCAATAATACCAAGGTTGAGAAACTGATATAAGTGAACAAGAAGAGAAAACGCCTAGGGGTAGCATGAAATAAAATTTAGGAAGAGTTAAAGGACAGGAATAAGTATGGAAATGGGATAATCAAAAGTGCCAAAGGCATACTTTATCAAGAACAGCCCCAGATAGAGCAGAAAGAAGAACAGAATCCTAGAAATACCACAAAGACAGGGCCCATTGCAACGTCAAGGTATAACACACAGAAAGAGAAACTCAAAGGGTGGAAGTAGCATTAAGAATTAATGATGATGGGAGCTTGGGTGGCTCAGTCATTAAGCGTCTGCCTTTGGTTCAGGTCAAGATCCCAGGGTCCTGGGGTCGAACGCCATGTTAGGCTCTCTGCTGGGCAGGAAACTTGCTTCACCCTCTCCCACTCCCCCTGCTATGTTCCCTCTCTGTCAAATAAAGAAATAAAATAAAATAAAAAGAATTAATGATGAACATGAAACAATGAATTAGGGACCATGTCACATACATTGCAAAATGTGAAGCAGCATTTCTGGCCTCAAACCCTGTAATACCTCCTGCCCACTTGTGTCAACCAAAAATATCTCCTGACATTGTCAAATGCCCACCATGAAATAAAATTATTTTTGGTTAAAAACCATTCTTCTAGAGGGAACTTTTTGAATTAAAAATATATACTTTTTCCCCTCATTATTCCTTTCATCTTAGTCCTTTCTTCTAGGTTCAATTTCCTTCATTTCTAAAATGGGCTTTTCAGTCATTCTTTCATTAGGTTTGTGTTAGGTATACTTGCCCAATCTTTTTCCAAAAATGTTTTTACACTGACCTCCCTCTTCAATAATCATTTATCTGGATTTAGAATTTTGAATTGACTGATATTTCTTCAGCATTTTTAAGATACTAATCCAATGTCTTCTGGCCTTTTATTATTATTACTGGAAAGTCTATCCTCACTTTGTTTCTCATTTGCAAGAAATCTGTTTTTCCCCTTTCAGAATTCTAATATTGTTATCTTTGTGTTTTGCTGACTCACCATAATATGTTTATAATACGTGGATTTAGTTAACTTATTCTGCTTGGTGTTCACTGTGTTTCTGGAATCGAAATATTTGTATCTCTCATCAATTCTGGGAAATTCTCATTTTCTTAATATTCTGTGTCTCTCCATTCTTTCTAGTCTCTTAATCCAGAACAGGATTTCCATTAATTTTATGTTGGACTTTCTCATTCTGTCTTCTATATTTCAACCTTCTTTTTTTTTTTTTTCTACATCCTATCTCTCTATTTTGCATTGGGGGTAATTCCTTCAGTAATTCCTTCAGCTCCATCTTCCAGGCCTAATTCTCTCTTCAACTCTGTCTAATCTGCAACTGAAATGGTCATAGAAAATATACTTCTTATATACCAGGATCTACACTGACCAAACAAATACATGATTAAGACACTAATTCTCAACTCAAGATCTTTACATCTAGTAAGCCAGCCATATATGTAAAGAAAACTATTTCACAATCTAACAAGAACAGAATTCATAATGTCAATAGAAATTGCCAGAAACAGAAAAAAATTATTAAATATGCTGAGGAGAAAAGGAAAAGAATTCAGAAAAGGCCAGCTCTTGGGTAGCCTTGAAGAAAAAATTTTCTAGGAGGAGAGTGTAAGGAAGGGTATCCACGCAGATGGCACAGCATGTGCAAAATCATGAATTTCTGAGGATCAGTAAAGAATTACATGTAACCACGGTGTGGATGCATCTGAAGAGAGTGTGAGAGATATTAGGGGGTCTGGTAAGCTAGTTAGAAAGGCCCTCAAGTACCATATATGAAGTCTCCAGACTTTATTCTGTTGGGAATGGGGGAAATAACAGAGGTTTTCTCAAGTGAAAGGAGAGGGCAGTAATAGAGTAAGGGAGGTGGGGCACCTGGGTGGCTCAGTGGGTTAAGCCTCTGCCTTCAGCTCAGGTCATGATCTCAAGGTCCTGGGATCCAGTCCACATCAGGCTCTCTGCTCAGCAGGAAGCCTGCTCTCCCCACCCTCTCTCTCTGCCTGCCTCTCTGCCTACTTGTGATCTCTCTCTCTCTCTGTGTCAAATAAATAAATAAAATCTTTAAAAAAAATAGAGTGAGGGAGGAAGAGACCAAGAGAGAAAGACAGAGAGATGAATTTGGAAAAGTGACCCCTGTGGACATGGAAGAATTAAGAATTTTTAAATTAATTAATTAAGAATTAAGAAGACTGATATACTAGTCCAGGTAGAGATGATGAGAGTTTGAGCTGAGGCACTGTTAGCAGGGATGATGAGAATGCCCTTAATTAGAGGTATTTCTAAGGTAAACATAATGCACGTGTGAGCCAGCTGGCTGTGTAGGCTGATGGCCAACAGAGCTGAGCAAGAGGACACTGACTTTTTGGCTTAGGAGTCTGGACAGACTGTAACTCCATTAAATAGAGTAGGAAATTCAACTCTGAGAGCTACCAGAAGAAAGTTCCTTTTGTGGCACATAATTTTGAGATGTCTAGGACAAATTCAGGCTGAAAGTTCTGGAAGGCAGTTGTAAATACACCTTTAAAGCTTGGCCGGGAAATCAGACATGGCAATAGCACTTAAGAATCATAAGCATGCAGCTGGGCACTGAATACAATGGGAGAAAATGACCGAGAATCAGCTGAGGGCAGAGTAACCAAAAATGTAAGTCATGTGCAGGTAGTGAAGCAAGTTGCACAACTTGATCATCAAAAACTGGGTATCAAACCTACACAGACTATCTGAGACAGAGCCAGTTTCAGATTTTCCTCCTATGATTCTCTCAAATTTATCTTCTTTTAATTGATGAAATAATTCAATAACAGCTTTTGTACTCAATATATTTTGATGAATATATTTTAATGTTATATTTTATAACAGCATATTTTAATACTTTATTATTTGTATTTTAATAGTATATTAATTAAATAATTCAATAACAAAAATGTATATGTGATCACCTAGTGCTTATCACACCGAATTAAAATACTTAATTTACTTATGTCTCCTCTCACAGACTCTGAGCACCTTAGGGGTGATGCCTGACTCAGTTTTCTAGTCCAAGGACTTATCACAGTGCATGGCACAGAGAGGGAACTTAGTATGTATCAGAGGGATGGATGGCTGCAAGAATAAATGGATGGAGCCAGCTGGAGAATGGAGACTGTTTTTCCAACTTAACCTGCTACAGTTGGTTTGATTAAAACATTCTCCACCATGAGGAAGGAGTGCCACGTCCAGGGCCACCACGCAGAGTTTCATAGGTTGTTCACTGTGCAAGGTGGAAAGTAGATTTAAGGAAAGTCAAATCAAGAGAAGCTATTGTACAAGTAAGTCATGCAATGAAGGGAAAGGATGATGGCATAGGGTAGTGGCAAGAGTAAAAACAGCTCAATAAAATGACAATCCCAGAAGCTCTAGGCATTCTGTGTCTTTTTAGTTGCTTCTAGAATTATAGAGTAGTGGGGTTTATAACGTGGAAACATTATTTTTAAATATGTTTAGAGAAATTCTTAAACATAAGAAAATTCCAACAATCAATAAATAAGTATAGAGTGATTTCGTGATTAAAACTTGTCAGCTCCTTCCATTAGACCTGCAGTTTGTGCAGAAGAAAGATGGCTTAGAAATATAAAGGGCTGTCTGGCAAAATCTGGAGTCCTTAGGAAATTCTGGTGTAGCAGAACTGACTTATCTCACCCCAGAGGTTTCTTCAAACTAGCAAGAGAAGCAAAAACTAAAATATAAACAAATAATGACATTAACCTTACTTAAAAAAAAAACGGGAAGGAAGAAGAAAGGAAACTGGATGCTTTAAAAACAGAAAATACATACTAAAATCAATAAATTGCTGTAAGAAATCAAATAAATATAATAATTAACCTATATAAAATCATAATTGAGATTTACAGAAGCTATACCAGCATCTTCAATTTTCTATAATAAAACACTACATGCTTGTTTAATGTATCTTTAAATGTTGAGGCTAACTTTGTAAGTATACAAATAAAAATAATAATAAACAGTTGCTTGGAAAAAATCCAGTATTTTATTGTTAATGGAAAGTTCCCAGGAATGAAGAAAACTATGGGCTTTTAGTTTGTTTTTGAAAATCTGCAATTTAAAAATAGAAACCTCCTCTAGAAATTGGATTGCTTCTCAGTATGGCGCTCTATGGGAAGAAAGAAGTCAACTCACAGAGAAACGTGATAAAATGTTAATCTGGCAGCTGCCATTGCACACTCCTCTTTGCCAAGAAATGCCAGAGCCCTGCAGCTACCCCGGCCAAAGGCAGCACTTCATTTCTTAACTTCAGATTTTATTAAACTTTTAAAGCAAGCAGAGTCAGTTTTCATTCATGATAATGTCAAAACCCAGGAGATTTTGAAATTCAACCCAGAGTATAATTTTTCTACTCTCAAATTTATCCTCAATCGGGACAACTAGAAAGATAGTTCGTTTTTGCCATGGCAGAGCTAATAGTATGTAAATGTCCCTCAATGCTCAATGGTGAGTAATACTATCTAGCTAGCCACTCAACCAAAGACATTTGGAGGGGGTCCCCCAAGGTATGTAAATGAACCTCAGAAACCAAAATTTCAGGAGAGGGAAGCCTGCAGAATATAGACTGCTGAAGCTTACTTTGTGCCATGGACACAGCATCTCCTGGAGGAGCCCAGGAATCTTCATTTTTAGAAAGTTCAATGGTGATCCTTCACATTTAGTGAAGTCAGCAATCTACTGCTTCGGAGTTTGCTTTTGATAATCTGGAACTTCTGCAACATCAGTATCTTACCTCTAGGTGGCAGCATCTGTGAACTGTTCAGTGCCATTGGGACTGTTGAGTGTCAACTTCTAAGATTTAATTCCAGAACAGGAATTACACATTGGATTTGTCCAACTAAACCATTACTCCTAAGTGCTAAATCTAAGGAATAAAAATGTGGCAGGATATATTTTTTTCATAATTTAAAATTCCAACTAAGACTTTAGAAATAAAAACAATTAACTGGTTATCCCTGCATAAAGCTTTCTATAACTCATTTAAAGTGAAATGTAAGCGATAAATTTTAAGGCAATGTATTGTGAACACTTTTCTTGCCCTGACTGTTGAAGTCATGACTCCCAAAGATCACACAGATCAGCAATTGGCAAACATTTTCTGCAAAGGGCCAGACCATAAATATTTTAGGTTTTGCAGGTCATACAGTCTCCGTCATAATTACTCAATTCTGCCATTGTCACAGGAAAGCAGCCAGAGACAATACATAAATGAATGACTGTGGCTATGTCCAATAAAACTTTATATATGAACAGTGAAATGTGAATTTCATGTAACTTTCACATGTCTCAAAATATTATTGTTTTCATTTTTTCCAACTGTACGGTTTGAATGTTTGTCCCCTCCATCCCCAAATTCATACATTAAGATCCTAATACCTGAAGTGATGGTATTAGGAGATGAGGCCTTTGGGAGATGTTTAGGTCATGACAGTAGAACCACCAAGAATGAGATTAGCATTCTCATAAAGGAGACCCCGCAGAGATCCCTCGCCCCTTCTACCATATGAGGATACTATAAGAAGTCTGAGACCTGACAAAGGGCCTTCACCTGACCACGTTGGCACCCTGATCTCAAACCTCAAACCTGATCTCTACCTCTCCAAGACTGTGAGAAATAAATGTCTGTTCTTTATAAACTACCTGGTCTGGGTATTGTTATAGCCACTATAACTAAGAAAAAATTAGACTTAACAAATGAACGATGACACCAACCATTTTTAAAAAAACAAAAACTATCCCCAGTTCTTGAGCTGCACAAAAACAGGTGGACGGCTCAGATTTGGCCCAATGGCAGCAGTCTGCAAACCCCTGACATAGATCAGTTTGGTGGAGCAACATGAATTGATAGTAACTAAGGTGTTCAAAAATGACTTATTGATAACTTTTCTGAACACAAGAGTTTAGCCCAAGAAAGATGGCTGTCACTAAACAGAGTATTAAAGAAATTAAACAAAAATTCATATGACGAAACTTGGAATTCTGATTCAGAGTTGATTTCCAGATGAAATTTTACCAAATAGAACTAACCTTAGATCAAGTATTTCTAAACACATCTAACTTTCCTTCAGGTACAGCCAAGCTATTAAAGACCACTGAATACAGGGGAATTGTTGGAGTGCACAGCATCATACAAGCAGGAATGCAGATGCAATTTGTTTAGCAGGTAAAGAAATGCGTGAAGGAACCCTTAAATACACTGAGTCCTGAATCTCCCCCAGGAAGCCAACGCCATTACCTGTCGTGTCTTGACTGAGGGTTTCCTGGCTGCTGCTGCTGTAAGAAGGCACTGGAGTGATGGCCAGTGAGGCTGGGCAAGACAAAGGTGTGGCCAGCTCAGTCTTGCGGGTGAGGGATCGGTGGTACACAGGAATGCCTGCATCTTTGGAGACGAAGAGAGGCAGATCAGCTGGAAGGGTGGGTCTGCCTTGTGCATAAGGATTTTTCCAGTGGGTGAGCCCGATTGCAACAGGCCCAGCAACATCATAACCTGGCAAAACAAACACATTAGGTTAGAAGCAGCAAGCAAAGCCTCTTAACCATATCAGTTTTCGTATTTCTCAAAGTCTTAGCTGTGAATCAAATCAAATACCACTTGAGGTAAGGATGCATCTTACTAATAAACAGACAGGAATCATCACACTTCATGTATCATGTTCACCATTCAACATACATTTAGTAAGCCACTGTACAAGGAGACTGTTACTATTTCAGTTCCATAGATGAGGAAATTGGATCTCAACTTGCCCTAGGTCAAGCAGCAGGAACTGCCAGAGGCAGAATTTAAGCCCAGATCTGTCTGACTCCAAAATCTGTGTTCTTTCCCTAAGCACAACTAACTACAGTACAAAATAAAGTGAAAGAGATCATTTAAAGTAGGACAGAAATGTTTCCCTCCCCCACCGCCAGCATCTCAGGGGAGAAAGCTCTTCTGTGTGAAGGGATGAGGTCATGAAGAAGGTGGTATGAACTTGGCCTTATAGGCAAGTGTTGCAACTTAGAGGCCAGAGGAAGCAGAGGGACAGATCTGTTCTGCAGATATGTCTTATTTGGCCCATTCTTTTCTTAATTTGAAGTAAAATTCAAATTAAAATTAACAGCAATAAAAATCTAGAGAGTTCTCAAGAGAATCCAGCTTTCTGGCTTCTCTTGAAAACTCTCTTGATCTTCTCAAGATCAAGCAACACTCGATCACATTCCCACATGGCAAGTGTCAGTTGGAGAAACCCCAGCAGCTGCTCTCTTCAGGTGGAGTGAGGGAATTCTAGTCTGCCACAGTCCCCACCACTCCTTAATACCTTACTCCCAGCCTGTTTCACTCCTTTGTCTTACATTCCTAACTTCTTCAGGCTTTTATATTTCCAACCTAGATCAAGAATTTAGGAATATAAGTATAATACAGGGGAGAAGAAAAAGAATGGCAAGGTAAGTCGATACAAGACAGTTGAGGGTCTTAAATGCCAATTTAAGTAAACTAAATTTTTTGGCAAGCAAAACAGTATTCCTGAAAGTCTGTTAAATGAGGACTAGCATAAGCAAATTAGTGGCAATGAAAGTAGAAAGTCCCTTCTTGCTGTGGTGGTTGTCTCTTCTGGGAGGCCTCCTCTGACACCCCCAAGCTTCTTTAACCATTTGTGAAGGAAAGCCCACTACACAGGGCTGGTGTGTGGGGACTGGAGGTATTGAAAGAGAAAATCCAAATTGGGGAGGGAAGGTTGAGGAATCAAGAAAGCCCAGAGGAAGTAACAAGGGAGGACATCTGTGTAGATTCTGCAGCCTGAATGATGATGTCTGGGGCCATCTTGAACAGGGTATGTGTCAAACAATCCCTGCCTATACTTTACAGCCAAGCATTTTATTCTTTCCATGTGTAGCAACTTCATGAACTGAGCCTTCCTCAAGGTTTGAGGGTGCCTTAGTCATCTTTGAAACTCCCTTCCAATGCCTCTCTATTTGGCTCTTTCCCTCCTTCCTCTTCCACCAGTCCCTAGCACAAAGCTAGACTCAGGAATGGCACTCAGTGGATACCCACTGTTCACTGAGTTCCTAGATGCCAGCAGCAAGGAGATAATGCAAAAATCTGTGAGGGAGAGGCTAGGGAAGTATTACTAAGGGACCACATTTAAGTGTTGGCAGCAGGGAAGGAAAAGAAGTCCAGAGAGACACATGACATTGAGTAAAGAAAGGATCTTGGGGCCACCAGATAGCTCTGTCCTTCCCTAGCAAGATGTCAGAGAAGACTTGTGGCAAATGGAATGATAGATTTCCTCATCCTAACTGTGGCAATCAGACGCACTGGCCTTGCAAGGGCTGAGGAAGACTGTGTTTTTAGACAGTGGAGTTTGAGCCTTCGTGGAAATATCTATGTGGAAATGTGTGGTAGGTAGCTGAGAGAAAAATGAAAGTAAGGATCAGAGGAACTGGGACCAGAGTTATGAATCTACTAGTTACCCACATAGAAGTCATGGGTGAGGCCTAGGAAAAAATAACCTACTTCATTGCCATAAAATAATAAATCCACTAAAAATTACAATACTGCCTAATACTTACTGGTATTGTGCTAATGGACCTACTAGCACCACCTCATTAAAACCTCACAATAACCCTGTCAGGCAGATACTACTAATATTCCCATTTGACAGATAAGAAAACTGAGGCCACAGGACATTATTACTTCCTCAAGGTCAATAGCTCTGCAGAAGCAACAACCAAGATTTAAGCCCAGGCTAGCTGAAGACAACACGGGTGCTAAAAGAGCAGGTGGCAAGAGGGATTCTGGGGGCTTGAAATACAGCCTGTCCCCCTCAACCCCCAGCCCACAAATCACTCTTAGGTTATTATTTTTTCCTTCCTGAACAATTTTAGGCAAATCCCAATGGACAGAATGATTGTGGAAAGGGAAATGGTGACAAACCTGAGAAGTTGCCTACTGGATTGTTTGGACTCTTCTTGATAAGTCGCCTTCCTAAAAGGTGAGTTATGCTACGCAGAATACAGTGATGATTCAATTGCATCTCTCTTGAATGAGGGTTTTGGAGCCTCTGAAGACAATCAATGAGAACACAAATTCTTAATGTTTGAAACTGCAATGTAGCCAGAGCTGCAGAGGACTGAACTGAATCCTGCCTTCATCATGTTTGTTGGACTAAATTTTTCTTTTAAGATTTCATTTATTTTTTTGACAGAGAGAGACAGTGAGAGAGGGAACACAAGCAGGGGGAGTGGGAGAGGGAGAACAGGCTTTCTGTGGAGCAGGGAGCCCCACGCAGGGCTCGATCCCAGGACCCTGGGATCACAACCCGAGCCAAAGGCAGATGCCCAAGGACTGAGTCACCCAGGCACCCTGGACTAAATTTCTGACACAGATTTGTTTATTGTATGATCAACACTGTCCCATAGCTCACTGGACCATAGAAATGAAATTCCGGAATTCTCCATTTAACGTAATCTTTCATTATGATTTGTTAAAAAACTTGAAGATATATTACCTTCTATTTACACCGGAGAATCCTTTTACAAGAAGAATAAATATAGGACCATGTTTCCCTTGCCTGTTGCTTCATTCAGAAACTTACTTATATCCCTCTTTTCTTTCCACGTTCCCAAACCCCTCTGGGGTCATTGTACAGAACAGTACACAGAGCAAAAGTGCTATGTTTAAAAGTCCCAATAAAATCTGGATTCTCCACAATTTCAGATTTTACCATTTCTTTTATAAAATGATAACTGACTTCTAGTGTACAGTTAATTTTGAAAAGACATCATTCACATAGCTAACAAGCCCTTTTTTATAGTTTAGAAAATTACCACATCATTTACTCCAGAAATGGAGTTCATTAGCAAATATTTTAATTCATGCTATTGATATAAATTAACTATGATAATATCTGTGTGATTATAATGAAATATAAATGGATCAGCCTAAATTTGCAATGAGGTCAAAGTATTTTGAGAGGATAACCAACCATCCAGGGAACAGCTGGCGTCCAAATGTCCAAGAAGCAAGTAACAGAAATGTCACATTGGTAGCCAATCCATTCTCCCTTACCTACCACCCTGTCCCCTGTTGGGGAGTGGGATAAGAACAGAAGTCTCAGTTCCCTTAGAGTTCTATGTTAACAAATCACCCAAAATCATGAAAAGAGGCATGTTAGGAACACTCAAAATGTAAGCTGTTTTGAGAAAAAAAATGTTAATTAACTATGACATGTTTAAATCTCTCATACATAGGTAGAGTGGGAGTTTACTATCCAGGAGTCTCATGGATACATAGAAAGATTTCAGGAGTCTTTTTATTCTGTTCCTTAGTTGTTTTTGTTGTCATTGTTTCTTAGTTGTTTTGTTATTGTTTTTAGTTTAGCAATTCTTCTTTTGGTAGGACATAGGTTCCTATAAGGAACTATTAACAGGAAGTCCACAAGTATGCTATTTTTTTAAATGGAATGGATGAGTAAGTATTCCATAAAAGAAGGACTGAAATACAGGAGATGAAAGAGAACAAAAAAAGGCTTTAAAAAAGAACTGCTGGGTGATCCAGATATCTGTCCCCCACCCCACCCCCCGCCCCATACTTTGAGTCTAAGGCTGTTAATTATTTATTTTCTGCTTTTACTATAAATATTGCCCAAGCGCTTTGTACTATAGAGACTACGGGCAGTGAGGGGCACCCGGGGGGCTCAGTTAGTTAAGCGTCTGCCTTCGGCTCAGGTCATGATCCTAGGGTCCTGGATCCAGCCCCTTGTGGGGCTCCTTGCTGGGTGGGGAGTCTGTTTCTCACTCTGCTTACTTCTCCCTCTCCTTCTGCCTGCTACTCCCCCTGCTTATGCATGTCTCTTGCTCTCTCTCTCTCGCTCTCCCTCTCTCTCTCCATCAAATAAATAAAACCTTTAAAAAAGACTGTGGGTAGTGGACACTGCCTGATGCCTGCACAGAATCCATCCCTCTCCTTCCTCCCAACAGAGTTCTACTTTGGGAATTCAGTATACCCCCACTCAGCCAGGGCACTCAGGGCAAGCGGCATCATCCCCTTCCCTTCCTGCAACCACTCTGACGTGTCCAAAGAGACTCTCATACCCCCTGCCAATGATTGGTTTAAGAGGGGGTCATGTGACCCAGTCCTGCCCAACGCGATATGAGCAGTGTCTGAGGGCTTCAGGAGAAAGTGTCAGCTCCTCAAGTGAAAGCTTGAGGAAGCCACCAAAGCTCTTTTCCCTCTGATCATTGTGTCTGGATGCAATTCCTAGAACCATGGCAGCCATTTGGCTGCCACACTAAGATAAATTCTCCCAGAAGGCAAAAGGAAAAGGTCTTTCACAACATCATTGAGCAGCTTAATCAACCCGTCCTAAGGACAGACCTGCCTCGGGTCTTCCTGTTATGTGAAATAAATTTCCTTATGGTTTCAGACACTTTGAGCTAGGGAACTGAAGTAACATTAAAGAGGCTTTCAGTTATGCCGTCACTTTCTGAGAAAACTGTCATACCCATCTCCCCTTCAGAGGCGACTGCATAGTACGGACCTGCTGTTATTACTTTCCCAGGGTTGCTAATGAAGTACCACAAACAGGGTGGCTTAAAAAACAAATTTATGGGGCTCCTGGGTGGCTCATGGGCTAAAGCCTCTGCCTTCGGCTCAGGTCATGATCTCAGGGTCCTGGGATTGAGTCCCACATTGGGCTCTCTGCTCAGCAGGGAGCCTGCTTCCTCCTCTCTCTCTGCCTGCCTCTCTGCCTGCGTGTGATTTGATCTCTCTGTGTCAAATAAATAAATAAAATCTTAAAAATAAAACAAATTTATTCTCTCACAGCTTTGGAGCTAGAAGTCTGAAAAGATGTCAACAGGACCGTGCTTTCTCTGAAGTCTCTAGGGGAGAACCTGTTCCATTCCTTTCTTTTAGCTTCTGACGTTGCTGGCAGTCCTCGGTGTTCCTTGATTTACACACATAACTCTCTAATCTCTGCCTCCACCACCACATCATATTTTCCTGTGTGTGTCTGTGCCTCTTCTCCCCTACTTGTAAGGACACCAGTCATATTGGATTAGAAGCCCACCCTAATGGAGTCTCTTCTTAACTTGATTGATTAAATCTGCAAAGATCCTATTTCCAAGTAAGGTCACATCCAGAGGTTAGGGTTTCAACATATCTTTTCAGAGGACACAATTCAACCCATAATACCTTGACATAGTGGCCAAAGCTGACTAGACTATGTGCAATAAAATGACTTATAAGAAATACATATTTCACTATTGAGATGACCAAAATATATTTTCCAGGTATATTTGGTCTTCATCCACAGTTGCTGAAAATGCTTCAGAGCCATAAAAGTGACATGGGTGTCTTGTTACTAACAAAGGTGGCTTTGGTGTCAGAATTGAATCGAAATCTCAGACACCCTGCTGGTGTCTGAAATTTGCTTGGTATTGGGGGGCCGGAGAGAACATCTACACACATTGGACTTGGGTCCAGAAACCCAAAAAAGATCAAGAAAGGGCACTAGGCCTATAGCAAATAGCAAGAGTATAATCCAGTGGGAGTTAGATTACCTAGGTTGAAATTCCATCTGTTACTACCCATGTAAGTTCAGTCACTTTTTAATCTGTCTGGAATTTAGTTTCCTCATCTGAAAAATGGGGAAAATAACAGTATCTAACTTGTAAGATTTTTGTGAAGATTAAATTGAGTAAATACAACAAAAAAAAATTGAGTAAATACAGAAAAATGATCTAGAACAGTGCTTGGCACCAAGAAAGCTCCCATGTGGTCCTCACTATTTACCCCTCTACTTTCATGGACAAATGTCTTAAAAGATAAGTGTCTATTCACAGCTCTTCAATTCTCATTCCAAGCTTTGCAACCTGGCTTCCCTCCCACCACTTACTGCCATGGTTCTTCGGGATATCACCAGGGCAGCCCTTGAACTCTAACTTCTTCATCCTCTCTTAGAAATTCCCTGGGCTTTCCAAAAAATGTGCCTACTTGGTCTTCTTACCTCTGTCATTATTTCTACTAATTATGCTTCTCCTAATGACTGGGTGTTGGCCCTCTACTCACTCCATGTACTGACTCTTATGATCTAAACTCCAGTGTCTTCATCTCCTCCCCGTTCTCCCCTGTGGGTCATTCTGAGATGGGAGTCTCACAGACACCTCAAGCCCAACATATCTAATCTGCAGCCATCAGGTCCTCTTCCTGACTGCTGCATTTCTAGGGATGCCTCAGACTCCCTGTCACCCTGACTCAAACACGTTTTCCACCTATCCAGTCAATGACTAGTCCTGCCAGCTCTCCCACATCTGTCCCTCCAGATCTACTCTTTATCCCAACTACCAAGTTCATTACTGTCTCATGTCAAGAATAAAGTCACAGCTACTTACTCTGTTGTAACACCAGAGCCCTCACACACACACATGAAATCCATCTTGTTCACCACCAGAGTCCCTTCTTTCATCCATGCATTTGTCTTATCACCTTCCTCCTCTGAACCTCCCACTAGTTAACAAATGTCTTTAGGAACGTCATTGTAGGTTATTTAGTGTTTTCAAACCAGGGTCCATGAACTCTCCACAAGAATTTTTTAATTGTTTTGATTTTTCAAAGTTAATTTAGTCAGTTAAAAATTAATAGATGCATAGTGTGGACCCAGTTCTACCACTTAATTTTAGGGCCTAGATTTGCTTTTGTGTTTCCACAAGTTGGCGCCAACTGCTACACTCAATGAGAAAAGGAGAGAAATAGATATGTCAAGGTGCATTCATACCAAAGGAAGATCCAACAATGTCACCAGCATTAGCAGAGATTTCATAATGGGTTGTACAGAGAAAGGCGGTGGCAGAGAAGAGATATCATGAATACCTAGCTGTAAAGCTGTTCTGAACTCAAAGATCTCACGCTGCTGTAGCCAGTACCACATTGCATTACAAGAAGTAATTGTACTTCAGCAAGATACCGATATCGATCACAGTAAATTAATGTGGTAGATTTGTAATTTTTGGCTTGACGGTGTTTTAAGTTTTATTTGTAAATTTAATTTGATTTGTATGGTTATTTGTATGACTATAAGGTGCTTACACTTAGTTTTTTGTTTGAACACACTTAAGTATCATTATAATAAAAATAATTTAAATCAATTTTAGGGGTTCATATTATTATTTCTTTTTATAGGTGTCCATATTACTGAGGTTTGAGAAACCATCACATAGTGTTTAAGAGCATGAGCCGGGGCGCCTGGGTGACTCAGTGGGTTAAGCTTCTGCCTTCGGCTCAGGTCATGATCTCAGGGTCCTGGGATCGAGGCCCGCATCAGGCTCCCTGCTCAGCGGGAAGCCTGCTTCCTCCCCTCTCTCTGCCTGCCTCTCTGCCTACTTATGATCTCTTTCTCTGTCAAATAAATAAATAAAATCTTTAAAAAAGAAAAAGAGCATGAACTTTGGTGACAAACAAATCTGGATTGAAATCGTGGATACATTAATTATTGGCTAGGTGGAAAAGATCAGATTTCCTCATCTGTGAGATGGGAAAGTAACAGTACCCTCCTCATATAGTCCTGATTAAGCAAAATAAAGTATGTTAATGGCAACAGATGAACAGCAGCAATAGATGAACATAAATCTTAAAAAGAAATCAATTTTAATATTAAGTATACATAATAATACAGATGATATACAAATTAAAAAGTTAAAGCAAATGATGAAATGTTGGGAAAACATGGGAGTTTTGTTTTGTTTTGTTTTGTTTTGTTTTGGCAATCTGGACCACATCTCCTCCAACAACTATGCAAAACCAGTAAGAATCCACAAGAGGGTGCTCCAGCAAGGTGAGCCCATGAACATTTGCTCTGATTCTGAAAATACAGGCTCCCGCTCTTACATTTTCTACTTACTTCTTCCTCAGCACCCCCACTCCAAGCCCTCCCAAGCGATAATAATTTTTATAAAACAAAATGTCAAAATCACTCACCTATGGTGATCTGGCTGACACAACTATAGTAGCTGCCCGTCGTTGCGGAGGAAAGGTTATAACTCCCGCTGCTCCCATCTCTGTCTGTTAAGAAAATGAAAGAGAAGGTTGGTTATATGCTGGTAGACACCAGGAACATAGTGTGATGTAGGACTCCTGGTAGATTAAGCAGCCCCCAGTTCTGGGCAGTCTCCTGCTCCTTCATTGGTTCATTCGCTGATGCTTCGCTGGTGCTCAGTGCCAGGCACTTGGAACGTTCAGCAAACACCCCGGACTGTTCCACAGAGGCGATTTCAGTTGGGGGCCACTAGTATTATAATGGGGGTGAAAAGGGGTGCTGGCAGAGGTGCAGGGACAGGTGAGAGAACAGTTGAGCTACAGAGGGGAGCAGGTAACGCGTCAGAGAGGAAGTGACAGATACACTAAAACCTAGGTATACCTGGGTGGCTCTGTCGGTTAAACATCTGCGCTGGGCTCAGGTCATGATCCCTGGGCCCTGGGATCGAGTCCTACATTGGGGGCTCACTGCTTAGCGGGGAATCTGCTTCTCCCTCTCCCTCTGCCTCTCCCCTTGCATGTGCACTCGCTCTCTCTCGCTCTCACTCTATCTCTGGAAAATAAATAACTAAAATCTTTAAAAAAAAAAAAACTTAAACCTAAAGATGAGTACCACCTGACTAGGCCAAAGGGGGAGGAACTGAGGGAAAAGATCCAAACAGAGAGGCTTCCTCGTGCACGGAGGCTCAGATGCCACAAGCAGCCTCCTGAGTTGGCAGCTGAGCACAGAAAGAGGAGAGGTTAACAGCAGCTAGACTACAACAGGTCTTCTAAACCACATTAACCAGTTTGGATCTTGCCTAGAGACCAGGATCCCATTTTCACTTCAGAAAGATCACTTTGTGACCCTATGGAGAACATACTGGAAGGAGCAAGATGAGAGGCAGAGAGACTCCTTTCTGGGGCCGCTGTAATCATCCTGACTGGAAGTGAGGGTGGCTGAGCCATGGGAGAAGGGCCAGTGGGGATGAGCGCAGTGGATGCAGTTCCCTTTGGGGTTAAAAGTACAACACGCCACACTGAATTCTTAGCGATTGTGAATAGAAAATGTTCTAGGCATTAGGGGGACTAGGGGCAAAAGAAACCCCAATGCTCCACTGACATAGCATCTTAGCCTTTTCGTCCACATCGCATCACGCATGAGGTAGGACAAGGCAGGCATCACGCCCACCCACCCCAACCCCAGTCTCTGACGGAAAGACTGAGACAGCCCTGGGCACCAGGGCTACACCACAGCATGAGGCAGAACAGAGCCCACACGGAGACAAGAACTACTTCAAACTGTGTAGGAAACACAGTCGGGCATAAATACGTGATTTTAAAATATCAAAGTAAATATATATTTTCTAATATAAAACTCTATAGGTTGGAGACAAAGAGTCATTATAATAATGGTTACCAAACTGACCTAAAGGAACTATTTGAATATTATGTTATAAAATATTAGGAAAACCTTGAAACTCTGATCTATAAATGGTGAAAATTATAGGTCTAGGGGAAATAATTATTAAGAATAAGTCAATTGCACTCAAAGAAAAGGGTTATAGAAACATTCTGAGAGTCAGATTTTAATGAGACCACGATGCAGACTGGTAGGGAAGACGGTATGGTATGTGAACGCTCTCAGGAAGAAAGGACAGCGGGTACGTGGACAGAAGGAAGGAAATGGGAGCCATCTGCGGGGTATCCCTGTGTACCTGTGGTTGGAAAGCATTTGGGAAATATTGACAAGAGCAGATGGTGAGCCAGAGAGCAGAGAAATGGTGGTGGCCCTCAGAAGCCACGTCAAGGTCACGGCAGATCCACAAACACAAAGGTAAAATGCTAGGAAATATTTTGAACTATTTTTAATTTCAGCAAGTTCGTGTGGTCAACCCCTCCTCTAAGAAACATTCCCAGGGCGCCTGGGTGGCTCAGTGGGTTAAAGCCTCTGCTTTCGGCTCAGGTCATGATCTCAGCGTCCTGGGATCGAGGCCCGCATCGGGCTCTCTGCTCGGCGGGGAGCCTGCTTCCTCTTCTCCCTGTCTCTCTGCCTGCCTCTCTGCCTCCTTGTAATCTCTCTCTGTGTGTCAAATAAATAAATAAAATCTTTAAAAAAAAAAAAAAGAAAGAAACATTCCCAAACCATCCGCGCACTCTAGGGAGCTTCCTGCATGTCAGACACACCCCACCAGCACTGAGCAGGAGAGACTGCACTGGTTTACACAGATCTAAACCATGGGCTTGTCAAGGGCATACCCATGCACTGTTCAATTTGTAATCTCCATAATTTAGTGCTGTACCTGCCATCAGGTGAATCTTCAGTACATGTTCATTGGTTGAAAGAAAGAAAAAAGGATGCATGAAATTTAAAAAATAATAAACAAATGATCATTTCCCTTCTCTGTTCATGTAACTTCATTAGAGGTGGTTGGGATCAAAGAGGAAGAACACTGGATTGGGAGTCCACAGGCTGCACATAAACTCTTACAATTTAGTCAAGCTGTTGGTTGTTTCTACCTGAAAATGGTGACAATAATGCTTCTCTCACTTCTTTTTTTGGTAGTAGTGGGGGGTTGATATGATATGGTTAATAAAAATAAATAGGCTACACAAATGCATAGTTAGCAAATAATTCAGTGCACATTTGTGGAATCAGCTGAATCAACAAAATCCAGACCTAAAACATATCTAACTGCTCTAAAGTTGTCATTTCTAATCCTTTGTAAACCCTTTGCTAATGATCTGTCCTTAAAAAATTTTTGGAAGAGACAAGAACTGCAAAGGATAAGGTCAATGGCATCAAAGCTGATATATAAATAAATACATGTAGAGAGAAATTCACAAGCCCAGAAGTGGCGGAACATGGGGAGAAGAGAAAAGAAACGAAGGAGAAAAGCATACTTAGAAATCAGCAATCAACAAAGAAGCAGGATGCCTGAATAAGGAATGAATGCTTGGGAAGAGGCCATAAATAAAACTTAATGGTAAAGCTACTGAAATTTGAATAAAAGCTGAATGGTAAAACTAGGGCATAATTTTGGTGGCAATAGTCTGAAAAGACTCAAAGGGCAAAAGCATAAAGACCTGTGGCAATTTTGGCACAAGTTATGGTATTCTGTGTAAAAGTGCTTCCACTGTGTAGGAATTAAAATAAAAATGCTAGGTATTTGGGGGAGTGCCTAAATATTCATTTAATCCTTTAGGGACCAATTGCAGTTAAAGAAAAAAATCAGGTAACTAGTGGGAAAATTTGAGACTATGAATGAGATTAATAAACGTTGCGGGTTCTGGAATCAATATCTAAATTAGACACCTGGTTCCAAACCTTGGGCACATTATTTCATCTCTTCATAGCTCTGTTTCCTTGTATGTATGATGAGAATAATAAAGGCACTTACCTTGTAAGGCAGCACATAGGAAGTGTTCAATTAGTGTTAGCTGTGATTTATTTTATACTTCAAAAGAACAAGGATATCCATAAAATAGAATGTCATAAAGCAAAAACAAACAAACAAATGAAATAAAGCTACACAAAATATTATGGATAGATCTCACAAACACTGTTGAATGAAAGAAGCAACCCAAAACAACACATGATCCTACTTATGAAAATTTCAACAACAAAGCTAAATTATATCATTTAGGGATGCACGCATGGATGGTAATACTGTAAGGAAAAGTAGCACAATAATTAGCACAAAAGTCAGCATGGTGGTTCTTTTTGGTGGACAAGAAGCAACTTTGATTTGGGAGGGGGGATGGGTGGGGGTAGGTTCTGCAGTACTAGAAATGTTCTGTATTTTGATTTAGGTAGTGGTCACACAATATTCATTTTGTAAGTATTTGTTAAACTACAAATTTCTCTCCCCCCCAATCTGTATATATGCTATAACTCACAGTAATTTTTTTTAAGAAATAAAGAGGGACAGATATCATGACGGGGCAAACCAAGAATGAAAATTCTGAAAAAAACATCCAAGAAAAGAAGATAGTGGGATGCGTGGATGGCTCAGTCGGTTACAGGTCTGTCTTTGGCTCAGGTCATGATCCCAGGATCCTGGGATCAAGTCCTGCATGGGGCTTGTTGTTCGGCAGGGAGCCTACTTCTTCCTCTGCCTTTCACCCTCCCTGCTTGTGCGCTCTCTCTCTCTCTCTCTCTCTCTCTCTCTTTCTCTGACAAATAAACAAATAAAATCTTAAGGAAAAAAAGAAAAGAAAAGGAGATGGTGGTGGAATCAGATAATACCAGTTATTGAGAGTTTGGCTTTTTACCAGGTGCTATGCTAAACATTGATTATTTCATTTACATCCATATTTCATTTAAACTTCAAAACAACACTTTTAAGGTAGGTATGATTATCCCAATATACAGACGAGGAAATAGAAGCTCACAAAATTAGGGAGTGTGCACACACTCATACTTCTGAGAAGTCATAAAGCTGGAGTTAAAACCCAGGTTTGTTCTACAATAGACAAATATTTGAGAACAGAGGGGAAGACAGAAGGTGGACACACTAATATCACAAGCTGGATTAGGTGGATTCCTCTGGTATCTAGTGCTAAATCTTTGAGAGTCATTTATCTGATGTGCTAAGCACTGAGATTCTACAGGGAACAAGATGGACATCATCCTGTATATTTCTTAAAAGAAATATTGTGACAAAATTAACACATTTTTTGGTCTCAAATTATTTGGGGCATACTCATTAACAGAATTGTCTTATAACAAAAGAAAACCTCACCCATTTCAACACTTATTCTATCTTACTTTCATCTTAACCAAGGGGGGGTGGGAAGAAAGCCCTGCACCTATGTAGGTCTTTCCACTGAATGCAGAATTCTAGGAAATATGTAGGCAAACCTAAACAAAAAATTTCAATGTAAAATTATCACTATGATGTCTAATTTGGGAGATTTAAAAACAAAGGATAGAACTAAAATACTGAGTAATAATAGTACACAAGCCAGGAGTTCAGTACTCAAAGTCAAAGGACTATTCAGGGGTGAGGTCAACATACTAAATTTAGAGTTAGTGCAAGTGTAATGAGTAAGTATAGGATTTGTTAGGCATGATTTAAGTGAAACTAGAAGAGTAATTATTAAAACAACAGAATAAGGCTGTATTTCCAAACCAGTTTATTGTGTTAGAGGGAGAGACATAGAGATGGTAGGGAAGAATGAGAGAGGGGATATAACTATAAAAATTTTTTCTTAAAAAATTAACTTAGATACAAACGTAGTGATCCGCAGGGGCGCATGCATCCGAATGTTTATAGCAGCAATGTCCACAATAGCCAAACTATGGAAAGAACCTAGATGTCCATCAACAGATGAATGGATCAAGAAGATGTGGTGTATTCACACACACACACACACACACACACACACACACACACACACACACACTGGAATACTATGCAGCCATCAAAAGAAATGAAATCTTGACATTTGCAACGATGTGGATGGAACTAGAGGATATTATGTTAAGAGAAATAAGTCAATCAGAGAAATACAATTATCATATGATCTCTCTGATATGAGGAATTTGAGGGGCAGGACAGGGGGTTGCAGGGGGTAGGGAGGGAAAAATAATGAAACAAGATGGGATCGGGAAGGAGACAAACCATACGAAACTCCTAATCTCACAAAACAAACTGAGGGTTACTTGGGGGTGGGAGGGTAGGGATAGGGTGGCTGGGTGATGGACATTGGGGAGGGTCTGTGCTTTGGTGAATGCTGTGAAAGGTGTAAGCCTGATGATTCACAGACCTGTACCCCTGGGGCAAATAATAATAATTTTTAAAAAATGTTAACTTAGAAAAAGGAAATAAATTGGAATAAAGCACAGGAATAAAAAACAAGACAAAGAAAATACAAAGTAAAATGGCAGAATTCAGTTCAAAAATATTAGTAACCACAATACATGTAACTGGTTGATATTTAAGAGATTGTGAGAAAGATTTATTTAAAAAAAATCAAAGGCTACTTATAAAAGAAATGCCTAAAACATAAGTACACAGAAATGTTAAAAGTAAAAAATATTTAAAAGATAGCAAGAAAATACTAACCAAAATAAAGCCAGAGTAACTATGTTATTTTTAGATTAAAAAAAAGTTTTAAGGCAAAAAGCATTGTTAAGGATATGAAGGGTCAATAAACAATGATAAAAGGTTCAAGGCTCAATGCTTCAGAAAGATATAAAAAATATTACATCTGTGTGCCCAAAATAAAATAACCTCAAAATACATGAAGCAAAAATTAATAGGACTGCAGGAAGAAAAAAAAAAAGAACTGCAGGGAGAAACTGACAAATTCACCATCATATGGAGAGATTTCAATACACAATAACTGGTTGAGCAAACAAAAATTTAGTGAAAATAAGGAAAATTTAAGATTATAGATAACGTGAGCATCTTATTAAAATGAAGATCTTAAAAAAATAAAGATCTAGTAGGTCTGGGGTGGGCCTTTAATTTGGCATTTCTTTTCTTTTTCTTCTTTTAAGTTTTACTGAGATATAATTGATAATTGCATTTTGAACAGACTTTCAGCTGGTGCCAATGTTGCTGGTAGAGGGACTCCAGACTTAGGTAAAGCCCTCCCCTGGATTCCACAAAGCCTGGGGAAACATCTCACCAACAAAATAAGGAAGGGGATGTTTTAAAAAGGAAAGAAAATATTTTCACTAAACCCTTTAAATCATATCATAAATCTGCTTATACACATGAACAGATGAAACAAGAATTCACCAAAAAGAAAAATGATGCATAACTACTAACTCAACAAAAACAAACACCATACAATTCTTTTCATAACTATCCACACTAGTGCACTGGAAATATTTAATTTACAAAATACATATTTATTGTGTAGCGTGAGCTGCCTACTGCATCTGATTTTTTAAAAAATCACTTTAAATGTTCTAGGAACCTACTAGTAGAATATATATATGTATATATATAATATGTATGTACATATGCATGTATATATTCCTCAGAAATATTGGTGTGATTTATTCCATGTTTGCTGTATTTTTTTATAGGCTTACAGAAAAGTTAATATTCAAGACCCACCCTTTCCTCCTAGCTATGTATCCTGTATATCATCAGCTAACTTCCCCAAGCTTCAACTTCCTCCTTTATATTGTGACTGAAATCCATTCATTCAAAAAGTGTTGACTGCCCACCACATACAGTAGACAAGGCTGGCCCCAAGTAGGAGTTGGTGTCTCGGGAGGTCTGGCTAAGGTGCTGATGAATCAATCAAAGTGCAGAAGGTGTGTTTTCACTCAACACAGAATTTCCTATAATCCTATACCAGATCCTATACCAGATCTCTTTATTACTACAATAAAAACAACAAATCATAGTGCTGTATATTAAATTGCTATAGGGCTTTCTAGGTTTCATTAAATGTTTGCATTTGCTCTTTCATGTGATTTTGACAATAGCAGGACAGCCACTAGGTGTAACCATACTAGGAGTAGCAGCCTCTGCATCCCCCATGGGACCTGAGCTAGACCCAAACTCCTAGTGGGCAGTGTCTTGTGCAATTGTGCCTGGCTCTGCCTAATGCATAGAAGGCACAATGAATGTTTGCCAAAGTCTCAGGTAAGCTTTCAAAACCTTTAATCACCATTCCTGAATTTTAAACACTGTGCCTAATATTCGTTATCTCATCTTCCCTTTGATTCCACTCTCACAGTCTCCACAGCAACAAAAGCCCTTTCATGAAGCCTAATTAGAGAAAAGCCTTTCCTTTCCTTTCTCTCCTTCTTTACCTATTTGATTCAGTGTTGAAAATCCTACATTCTATTTTCATTTCTACCAGAAGGTAAAGATCCATTTCTTATTAGTAAATGTAAGATTGATGAAAACAAGTAGTTTTTGTTTTTTGCTTACGTCCAGAACCTACAACAGTGCCTGACACGTAGTGAGCATTCACAAAACATACGTTTGTCTGTTCTAGAAACTTCCTTAGTAGCTGTGAACCACTAGTCTACGACTATGTTCTAATAGAAAACTTCACATGGCTATTACAAAGAACATAGTGTTTTATTTTTTTAATATTTTATTTATTTGACAGAGAGAGAGAGGGAGAGAGAGCACAAGCAGAAGGAGCAGTAGAGTAAGAGGGAGAAGCAGGCTCCCCAGTGAGCAGGGAGCCTGATGCAGTGCTTGATCCCAGGACCCTGAGATCATGACCTGAGCTGAAGGCAGACACTTAACTGACTGAGCCACCCAGGTGCTCCAAGAACATAGTGTTTTGAAAGAAAAGATTAAAATGCTTCTTCACAGCATCAAAGTAAGATTTTAATTTAATCTTACCCCAGAAAGAGACTTCTAAAATGTGGAGGCTGAAGGTCAAAGAATAATGTGTACATGCTTTGCTGTAGCTTCTTAATCAAAAGGATCCTAATCGATGTTGACCATGAGTGTCTAGATTGCATAATAACAAGCCTGCCAGGTGGTGGAAGGCAAAAATAAAAGAAGTCATCAAATACCTCCTTGGATTTATTTTGTAAATAAAGCATGAGTTCCAGTTAGTTAGCATGCATCTGATTGTACCACATGGTGTGGATGCTTTTGGTCTTTTGCTTGTTCCTCTTTTCTGAAGGGCAAAAGTCATTTTGCTTGTTATTTGCAGTAGGGAAGACAGATTTTAGAAACTTGTGTACTGCCCCCTAACATAGTCCATTCAGTCGGTCAGACAGCCAAGGACTGATCCCCTATTATGTGTCAGGCACTGTGCAGGGCACCAGGAATACAAAGATACAAGATATGGTCCTTGTCCTTTGGGATTTTACAACCCACAGAGGGGAATATTCACAGTACAGAATGAAGAGTTGGGTGGGAGAAGACTTACCCTGAGACATCTCAAGTCGGGGGAAGAGGAGTGAAGTGAGCCTTGTAAGGGAGGAGGGGGCTGTGTTTCAGAGCATGGGTCAAGGTCCAGATACCTGAGAAAGCGTGATGTTTTCACTAAATCCTTCAATCATGCTAAACTACCCATGTCCAGAAAAGGTGGGATGCCAGGACCGCAAGAGAGAAGGGTGGTCAGCTCCTTAAGAACCTTGTTTGCCAATGGAGGGAAGTTAAACTTTGACTTACAAGCAGAGGGGCACCACTGAAGTGCTATAGGCAGGAGAATACAGGATGAGATTTGCAATTGGGACCAGAAGAGACAGGACTAGAGGCAGAGAAACCATCTGGGAGGCTATTACTGCAGTCAGAGTGACAATGATGGTGGCCTCAAGTAACGTAAGAGCAGTGGGCAGAGAGAGGAGAAAATAGAGGAGAAAGATTTTAAGAAGAATCAACAGGACTTGGTGATTGAGAGTCTATTAGCTGGGAGAGCCATTGACAGTGACAGCTAATGCTTCCTGAGAACTCACTACGTACCACAGATATGCAACTACAGCACTACTGCAATGACCCCGTTTTACAAATAAGAAAACCGAGACACAGGAGGTGAATCCCGTTGCCCAAGGTATTATGATTAGCATGTTCCAGAGAGGACTCAAAGAGGGCTCCCAGGATTCTGGCCTAGGTGCCTAGAGAGAGCACAGTGGCTCCTGCCAACCTCTCCAGGTTGTCGTGCTTACCAACATGTGTTCCTGGTAGCTGCCTCTGTGCCCCCTACCATCTCTCCCCTGTACCTTTGTTCATGCTGTTGTCTCTCCCTGGAATGCCCTCCTTCTCCCCATTAGCCACTAAACATTGTCTCCTCCAGGGAATTGTTCCTGACCTATCCCTCACTCCTCCCAGTCCCCACCACTCCCCAGCCCTGCATTATAATTCTCAGTTTAGAAGTCTGTCTCCTCCAGCTGATCCTGCCCTCTGTCAGGGAAAGAATGAGATCTCACTCATTCAGGCTCTCCTCGGTCCAGGCTAGAGCCTGGCTCTATTTGAGCTCAGCAGCTGAAGAGCTGGAGTTACTCTACGGGAAAAAGGTAAGGGAGGGAAATTCTGTGTTGGATACATTGAGCTGAACTGAGATGCTAGTGAAGCACACATATAGAGAAGGCTAGCTAGCCCACAACTAGGAATACAAGCATAGCACACACACAGAAGAAGCTCAGAGTTGGTGATTTCCGTTGGGAAATCACCTGAATAAAGACCAAGTCAGAGGAGGGGAAATTATGTCCTATGCTCTCTCCCCTTCTCTGCCTCACCTCATGCTCATGTTGCATGATTACGCTTGGCTCTTATTATACCCTTCTCCCATATCTTCTTTTTTTTTTCTTTTTTTTTTTTTTAAGGTTTTATTTATTTATTTGACAAAGAGAGACACAGCAAGAGAGGGAACACCAGCAGGGGGAGTGGGAGAGGGAGAAACAGGCTTTTCTGCAGAGTAGGGAGGCGGATGTGGGGCTTGATCCCAGGACTCTGGGATCATGACCTGAACCAAAGGCAGATGCTTAAGGACTGAACCACCCAGGTGCCCCCATACCTTATTCTAATCACAAATGCTGAACTTCTGGTCACCCATGGGCTTTAGGTTTCACTCAAGCCATGCCTTCTGCCTGGAATTACCCCCACACACATTTGCTCACTTTCTTCCTCTTCCTAACTACCCTTAGCCCAAGGCTCCAGAGCCAAACTCTCTAAATCTATATTTGGATTCCCCATTTATTACATGAGGTTAAGTAAGTTCCTCAACCTATCCATGCCTCAATTTCTTCAAATGACTACCAGGGTAACACTGGACCAATTTCTTAAAGGTTTTTGTGAGATTTAACTAAGGCAATTCATATAAAGTACCATTCTTAACTGTCTATGCCCAGCATGCCCTACACTTCTACTTTAAAATGCAGAAAACTTTGTCACCCCAATTTAAAGGTCTCCCAACAAGGGACTAACTTTGCATTTAGGGACATTGTCCAGCATTGGGTAGGTGTCTAATTTATGTCCTCCAAATGGTTGAGAGTGAGATTATAAAGGCAAGGACAGAACCCAGGCAAACACCAATATAAACAGAGGGACTCCACAAAGAAGCAACTTAAGAGGTAGGAAGAAGATGAGGGGAGAATAGTTAAAAGAACAATACTGTCTCTGACTACGTTTCCTTTTTATCTTCTACTTGCTCTCTCTGCTCAAGCCAACTGACCTTCTAGCTAGTTCTGAACATGACAATCTCATTCCTACCTCAGGGCCTTTGCTCTTACTGTTCACTTTGCGAAGAATGGTCTTTCCCCACATAATGGAATGTTTCATTTCTTTCCCTCATTTAAGTGTCTGTTCAAATATCTCCTCAGAGACACTTTCCCTAAAATAGCCCCCACTGTGCTCTGTAAGCTCCTCAAGCCTCATATTAAACCTCTTCAGAGCCGAAGCTGACAGGTCCAACCACAAGTCATTTCCTGGTTCAGACTAGAACACAGCCCCTCTTCCTTCTTTTGCATGGCCAAGAACAAATCAAGTTTCTCTCTAAAGGAGACTTGTCACCCATCCTT
The DNA here is from genome assembly GCA_002007465.1 of Ailurus styani. Lineage (NCBI taxonomy): Eukaryota > Metazoa > Chordata > Mammalia > Carnivora > Ailuridae > Ailurus > Ailurus styani. The sequence continues at coordinate 1,105,730 of LNAC01000255.1, read as the reverse complement.
CGTCTCATGCACATGGTTATATAATGAGCTAAAAGTGGTTAAGAACCTAAACCATTTAAAGGACAAGGAAAGAAAAATCAGCAGTGAATACAAAAGGTTGAGGCATTAAAAATCCAGAATTTTTAAAACTGCATCATCCACTGAACATATATTTGTTAGAGTGCGTATTACAGTTACTGATTACCTGAATTTCATTTCACATTTCTAGAAGATATGAGTCTAGATGGGTGTCTGAAAGTAAAAATTCATGCTAAAATGTGAAAGAACAAGTTCCAATATAGGATCAAAAATGCATATTTAGATGGGAAGCTAATGAGGTTTACTGGAGGCTGCTGCTAATGAAATGCATACATAAGCCAAATTTCTCCCTCAGGAACCTAAAACACACGGTCTACAGTATAACTGTTCATTCTCTTGGCAGCCCCTGTGCTAAAGATAGGACTAAGGCATTTATTAAATCAGTCAAATGAATATAAAAATTGAACCCTATAAATGCCGGGCAAGAAACTTAGATCATCCCTCATCATGATAGCTAAACCCAAATCCAACAGAACTGAAAGAGAACATTTTTTAAAGTGGTTCAGTTGTCAGAGAGATGATTTGTAGAAGGTTCAAGAGCCAGACCAAGCTCTCATCAGATAATGATCTCAACAGCATTCAGCGGGTGAGGAATATATTGAATGTGCTCAAATTTGTTTTACCCTAACTCATTCACTAGGATGGAAACCCTGATGGACTAACTTGTCATGTCTTGGGTCACTTCACTATGGCCCAAAGAATTAACGTGCACTCTGTGGCCAAATGTATTCACCACTCTAGGGATGAGGAAAAAAGAGGAGTGTGAAGAATATATTTAAAATAATGCAAATTCTAATGATATATTTATTTAAATCTGCTTTAGTTCCCTTTAAGGTCCTAAAGAGAAACCTGTGTAATTCTAAGTTGTCAAAAATAAATAAATAAATAAATAAATATAAAATAAAAATGATCTGCCACCCCTTTAATTACTGAAATACACTTGCTTTTCAAAAACAATTTCACTTCTTCTGACTTCATTTTCTCTACCTGGGTGCCCAATTAAGCTTTTACAGTTTCCAGAAATTTAAAGAACTGATTATTACTATCACTGACAGTATCTACAGGGCAGCATGCGAAATCTAACATAATGGATCCCTCTGATAGAAAAAGGTGTAAAAATAGATATCTGCCAATGAATATACCTAAAACACCATCAGAATGCTGGATTATCCTCAGATGGTAACCCAAGAATGACAATGTTATATGTTAAATGTGCAGCAGAAGTACGAACAATTCACAGCCCAGCAGAAGATGCATTAAGTTAAAAAAAAAAAGCCACTAGTATGCAATTTGTAATCTTCTCACAATTCCTTATCAGTTCACAAGGATCAACTGCAAACCCTCAGAGCCACCTGAGTGATTATTTTTAAGCAGTTTAGACCCCCCCCCAAAAAAAAGACCAACCGCTTTAACCTTGGGAAAATGGCAGGTGACATCACTGGCCTGGAGATGAAGTCTCCACACCAAAAAGCAGCATATTTCCTCCCACTAACTCCAGGCTTGGAGAGGTCCTCGCAAAACATTCTCCAACAATGCTCATTACCTTCACATTCAAAAAGCCCAAACTAGATGTTATCACAGCAACTGGCTGCAAGCCCCGGGGAAGGGATGGGGGAGGTCTACTTGAGTTTCAGCCTCCTGTAGCCCAATCTCGGCAACATCTCTGACAAAGGTCTACAGAGAATTGCTTTTTCCACACAAGCAGTATAATGTTGATAAAAAGCCTTGTGGGCTTCCCCAGTGTGCTGGGATTTCTAGCTGAGCTGGAAACCTTCATACTGTGATTTTGCTTTCCTTAGAATTCTGCAATCCTTTAAAGAAATAATAAAAATATATATTTCTTTAGCCAAAAGGGGGGGGAATAATGCCTTTCATTTCCATGGAACTTTTCTTTCCAAGCTGATTTTTTTTTGCATTAAAAACATATTTTTGGTACATATTATTTTAACCCCGTAGCATCTGTCAGAGAGATGTTCTCACCTCTAACTTACAGATGGAGAAATACAAAAACAAAAAAGTTTAAATAACTTGCCCAAGGTCAGTCAGGGACAGAATAAGCCCTGACTGAACGCAGACCTCCTAACTCCAAGCCTCGCACCGCTAGAAACGAACTGAACACCGTTATCCTTTCCCTTCTGTGGTCTGAAGCAAGTGGAATTTTTCTGCAGACCCAAACCTCCCGGACACCTAAATTTCAGGCGTTTTTACTCCATCAACTCCTTCTGCTAATACCCCTTTCCCAGGTTTCAGGCAACTCCAAGCCCGCAGAGCCTCGCCGCCCCCTCGCCCCCCAGCGCCAGGCCAGCGCGCGCTGCCGCCCCCTCCCTTCCGTCCTGACCCTCCCGGGAGCCGAACCCCGAAGTTCCCCGGGGTGCTCGGGCTGCTCCCGGCCCCGCCCGCCCCGAGAGCCGGCGACGGCCCGCCGTTACCGTAAGCCGTGAGGGAGGCCATCCTGGCTCGCGTCCTGCCCAGGCTGGCCAGGGCGTCGGCCAGAGCGGCCCCCTGCGCGCCGCGCCCCTGGACGGTCGCTGTCCGGCCCCGCGAGTGCGTGCGCTCGGCTCCCGCGGCGCCCGGCCGCCCCGCTCCTGAGCATGCCCAGTCAGCCCGCCGCCGTCGCCCCGGAGAGGTGCCCGCGGCTCGCAGGTGCCCCCGGCCGGGTCTCGGCTGCGAGGGCGTGGGGAGCGAGGGCGCAGACGGTCAGCCGCGCTTCGGTCCCCGCTCTCCGGGTCCCCGCGGGGATTGAACCTGCAGCGGAGGACCGGCGACCAGGAGAGAGGAGGAGCGAAGCAAGCCGTGGGAGGCGCCGGGCGCGCGGCGGATGCGGCCCCTACGGGCAGACGTCGGGCAGGACCCTACTGGGTCCACTCCAAGCGGGGTGCCCCTCCAGGTGGGGGCGGTAGGGTGACGCGGGCAAACGTGGGGCCCGGGAGTCCCGGGCGCTCCACAGCCTCTCGGACCTCGAGCCTTCAGCTCTTTTCCTAGGGAAGCAGGGGGTGGCACCGGCCGCCTAGAACTCTCTGGCGCGATTCCCAGCCTAGGAGACAGTCTCAAGAAGGATTTGCCTCGGAGGCCAAAGCCCAGGGGAGAGCGGCAGCTGTGTCCTGTGGATTTTTACTAACCAAGTCCTTCACCACTAAGTACAGACTTCTGACCCCAACAGCCCAGACCTGTCGCAGCTCATCCTCTTGTCACTTTCATCGGTGCGTTTGTCTCCCCACGAGGCTGTGACTAGTGTCCTATTCCACAATGTGCTTCGATCAGAGAAAAACGCAGTATTTGTTGAATGACTGAATGCCCGAGCCAGCCCCCCCAGCTCTCCTATCCTACTGTGTCCCTGGAAGCCCACCCATCCTACTGCGTGGGTGGGTTCTCCTTTTGGAATCAGCTCAGGGGCAAGTGGGAGGAGAGAGAGATGTGGGAAGCCGTGGGGTCCCAGGGTAAGGGGACAGGAAAGAACGGGAAAACAGGGAAGGCCGCCCGGCGACCTCTCGGGGTCAGGAGCACACAGAGCTTTGCCATTCCCAAGAGTAAATTGGTAAGGAGCTGGGGAGAACAGGAAAAAGGGAGAGGCCGCCCAACGAAACCCTTGGGGTCAGAAGGACTGGAGTTTTGCTAGTCCCGAGAGTGAATTCACAAGTCCATGAGTGCCCCCCCCGCCCCCACTCCAGAGGGGCTTCCACTGGCCTGGTCACCCAGGGAATCACGGCCTTAAACCCACCAGCGTCCAACAGATTGGATGGCGATGCTGTCAAGGCTATTAACTGTATTGGGGGTTGTGCCAACTCGGATGGAGGCACAGAGAGGGTAGAGAAATCTAGCCAACGCAAGACTGGACCTTTCTTTAGGAAGCTTCCTACGCCCTCCTGCTCTGGCCACTGAAGCCCCTGGGCGCCCGTGGCCTAACCCTGTCATCAGCTTTTTGCTCTGGCGATACTCACCCGCCTCCCCGCTCTCCTGCTTTTCTGGGAGGGCACCGAGGAGGCGGCAGGTGACCTGTGGTAGAGGCTCAGGGAGGAAATGTAGGTGCCCCACTCCTTCACCTTTGTAACCCATGGAGCCACACGGGGGAAAGGGTTAGGCCTGCCCTGGAGAGTGAGAGCACGTACATCTGACAGTTTATGCTGGCTAGGTCAACCAACCACCAGCGCCTGACCCTAAGTCAAGACACCCTCTCTGAGACTTCATTTTCCCCACCCGTAAAGTGAGGGTAACCGTTGTTACTGCCACGCCCACCTCACAGGACAACAGCTGGGATTAGGTGGAATGCAAATGGCATCATCCCTGAGGCGCTCTGAAGCTGTGTCTTGGACACTGCTCCTGCCTTGAACTTGCCCCCTGAGAGCTACCATACGCCTCTCCCCCCAGGTCTCTTCAGCCGCTCACTCCACCCAACCCCACACTGAATTCCTGCCCCCAGGCCTAGGGCATGTGGAAACCTGCCCCAGATAAGCTAGGAGGAGACTGGTGTAGCCGGGAGGTGAGCTTTAGAGCAGGTCTCCCTCCCCCAGTACACATCAAGCCCCCTCCACGACCTCAGCAGCCTCCCTTGCCCCACCCCCCAGCTTCTTAGCACCCAAGGCTGGGCGCTGGTGTCAGCCTGTCCCAGCTCTGGTCCTTCTCTGTACCACTGCTGGGACCCAAGGCCATTTTCAAGTTGTCTTCTGACTTCCAGCTTTCCTCTCCTTTTAGCTACACATTTTAGCTCAGGTAGGGTCATGAAGAAGGACAATCAAAATGAGTTACAAATTGCACTTTAACTCTTCTTGGCAGCTCTTTCTAATTAGCAAGAACTAAAATGTAGTGTCTAATTAATTAACCTCTCTTAAGGCCACCCGAACCTCTGCCCAAACAATACCACTCCAAGTCCTTGAGATATTCAGTGTCCTCAATAAAATTAAGATTGAAAACACCAGGCCGGGCGCCTGGGTGGCTCAGTGGGTTGAAGCCTCTGCTTTCGGCTCAGGTCATGATCTCAGGGTCCTGGGATCGAGGCCCGCATCGGGCTCTCCGCTCAGCGGAAAGCCTGCTTTCCCCTCTCTCTCTCTGCCTGCCTCTCTGCCTCCTTGTGATCTCTATCTCTGTGTCAAATAAATAAATAAAATCTTTAAAAAAAAAAAAAAAAGAAAACACCAGGCCTCTTGGTTGGAAATTGATGGACAAATACACTTTAGATTTGCTAAGAACCCTGTGCTGTCAGGTGACACAGATCTTTAAGCAGCCTCCTGTCTCCTGGTCTGCAGCAGGAGGGAGTGGTCTCCCTACCTCACATTCTTGAGGGTAACAAATACCAACAAAGAATTATGATACTGTCATGGAGCACAGGCTATTAAAGAAACCTGGCCGCCAGGAGCAAGTGGTTCTCTCTGTCTTTGCAGGATTCACAGATGACTTCAACAAGGAAATGACATTTGAAAGACGAGGTTCAGGATTTGTGTTGTCGCCAGTAAAATTTCTTAAAGACAGGCTTGTCGTTCTAATTTTCTTATGTTTTATTCATTTGCCATGTATTCAGGAGTAAAATATGAACTGCCACAACCTTGATGAAAGCTGTGTTCTAAATCTTTCCAGGAAAATGCTTTTTTTTCAGATGATAGACTAAGGAAAACTAGTTCTCCTATTCTCAGCATGCTCTGAACTAGAACTATTTGATTTACTATTAACTGACTGAATGTGATTATATTGCATTTGACAATGGAAGAGACTGTGATTAACATTTTTAATAACATTTTAATTCTGTATTTTAGTAACTACTCTGTAAATACTCATTCTTTAAACTATTGCATGTGAAGAGTAATTTAGTTTCATTTGCCCCTGATCAACTTGACTTTGAATTTGATCCATTATCAAAGATTTAACAAATTGGACATTTTAAAATATTGCTGCTATTGACTGATCAAAGCTTTATGGTCCTACCTCCTCTATATTCCTGTAACACCTAATATACTTGTATATCACTTATTATAGCAACAATGGAGAATTATAGCTACATATTAGATCCTTTTATAATAACAATAATGGCCCCCTTGGACCCATGCTTTAATTTGTTATACCTGAAAAGTGTATACAGATGAAATAACAATCTTTGTTTTTCAAAATTCCAAAATTAAATAAATTTAAGTTAGATAAAGCATTTAACCCTTTATGGTCAAATCTGAGGTTTTTAAATGGAAATGTAAAATTTCCAAACTATTTTTCTGAAACAAAACAAAAACAAAAACCCAATAACTTAAGATGTCAGAGAAATACATCAAGTTCATGTTTTAGGACTTTAAATCAATGTTTATAACACATTCTATAAAATGTGGTAGATTTATAAAAATAAATGGTACAGTCATTTACATATAATTAATTACATATATGCATATATTCATTTTTAATATATTTAAGTAATTAAAGCCCTATATATTTATATATAATAATATATAGTCTTAACCAATATTAAGACTAACAAAATAGATACTATTGACCATTTGACAGTTAGGGAAACCAAGTCACAGAGTTAAATTAACTGTTAAATTAACTGTTAAAAAGATGGATCCAAGATTTGAAACCAGATTCCAGAACTCATGATAACCTGTTCCCAAATGTCATTGAATATACATAAACCATCTGATTGTCTTGCTTTCTAAATCTATTTAAATACCATTTTATTTATACTTTTTCCATTAAGAAAAAATAGGTAAGTTGCACTGAAAGGTAGAAGATGTAATGGTCAAAAAAAAAAAAAAAAAGATGTAATGGTCTAGAAGAGGTTTAGTGAGGTTTTCCTAAGTACATCAGGGCCAGCCAGTTGAATCACCCTGCAGAAGTAAACATAAACAATGAGTTCTTATCTCGAAGAAGAGAGTAGATTATTTGATTTCTGTCTTCCTGGTCTCCATTTCTCAAGTGTCATGAAGATATCACTTCAATTTAAAACAGAAAAACTTCTGCCAGTAATATGTGTGTGGAGTCTGCTTCATGCATTCTGTCCTTGTATGAATGCCTTTCATAACATATCACACTAATTATTGTCATGGCAACTTAACTGAATATATGAGAAAATAGAACTTGCTTTAAGGGGACACTATCTTTTTATCAAATTTCATGTATTAATACAGAGAAAGTTTAATATAGGATCCCATCACATTTTCCTTAAATATGCTTTATGTTGTTATATAAATGACAACATTTTTTTCTGAAAACAGACACATGTATCTCATCCTTAAATTCTGAGTGTTGCAATAGCTGTAGAGGTGAAAATGTTTTATATTCAGATCTGTTTGGTTGGATGCAGTTTGATCTACCTTATTATAAATTTGTATTTATGAAAAACATTATCACAAATTTCCATCTCAGTGTGAAAAACCAAAATGTCCACATTAACAAACTATTTCCTGTGTCCCAGAAAGCAACCTTTGAAAATACGACCTTTCTGGTCTTCAGTGGACACCATTTAATTAGAGTCCTATACATCCAACATTTCCTCTGGAATTTGTTCATCACATGGTCTCTTTGACATGAATAAGGATTATTATGCAGGATTTGTGTTGTCCAAATGAGGAGAAGAGGAGCATAACCAAATTTTCTACATGGCAAACTATGAAAAGATAGGATTTAGGTCTTACTTTTCCTTAGTTCACCCATGGTGCTTTACACAGTGTTTTACATGGCAAGAGACCAATAAATGTTTATTGCTTAGAGACTCACAGAAGGTCAGAACTATGAGGAGACTTAAAAAAAAAAAAAAGCACTGCTTCTGAGGTCAGCCTATGTTCAAATTCCAAATTCCTCCACTCATTAGTTGTGTGACCTTGGGCAAATAACTTAACCTGGGCCTCAGTTCCTCATCTGTAAAATGCAGGTAATAATAATAGCTACAGCATAGGATTGTTGAGGGTGTTAAATGAATTAATATGTATAAAACCTTTAGAACAGTTTTCAATAGATGTTAACCCTTATGATTATTATGTCCAGTTTTCCAGGATTCCCTTAGGAATGCCAATCAAGTAATAATTCCTTTCCATTCCTTTCACCAAGTGGTGGCATTCATAATATTGAACAGACAATACTGTGCCAGGGACCACCAGTCAAACAGGGACCCCAGGCTTGCCAGGCTTACCCATTTTGCACTGGAGAAGTCTAGGGAAACCAAGGTGCCAAGCAATGGTGGTCTTGGGGCAATGCCTGTTTATTACCAACCAATTATGGAGGTATTTTAATACTTTACAACTGGTATCAGTGTGTTCTGGCTGCATTATCAGTTCTGCTTCACACCTTCCCACTCTAGACATCCAAGTCACTGAACTCCCTAATCACTCCAAAGAGCAAACTAGACCTCATCTGAAACATATTTAAGCTTCTAATTCCCTATTGAGAGAAGTGAAAGTAAACATAATAGGATTATCAGAATGCACATAACAAACTGATACTTGGGGGAAACATTTAAACCCTCTATTTATGGGGTGCCTGGGTGGCTCAGTCAGTTAAACATCTGCCTTTGGCTCAGGTCATGATTCCAGTGTCCTGAGATTGAGCTCCATTTCAGGCTCTCTGCTCAGTGAGGAGTCTGCTTCTCACTCTCCCTCTGTCTGCCTCTCCTCCTACTTGTGCTCTCTCTGTCAAATAGATAAATTAAAATCCTTTAAAAAAATAAATAAGCCCTATATTTATGAGCATTTGTTAATAAGATATTTTAAATATCTCTTTGATAAAACACATATGGGGAAATGTGGCTTAAAATAACATCCACTCATTCAAAATAAAACTAATAACCAAGAGAAATGATTAATGGATTTTGCTAGCTGTCTTCTGAGAATAAATTTCATGTGAGAAGAATATGGCCATTAGGGAGGGAAATATTTGCCTCCCCTGCAGAAAAGCAGACTAGGAAATAAAAAGTAAACAAAACCCAGAGAAGATTTAAACAACAGTGGCAGGAGGATCCTTAAGTGAAAAGAACATGTTAAATGAAAGAGCTCACTGGTTCTCCATTCATTGACTTGAACTCATGGTTCTCCATTTGGTGAAACAACCTAAAGCCCAGAGAGTCAATACTGGGTCAAAACAGTCTTTCGTGTCAAGTTAGATCTTTATGCCTCTGGTGGGACACTTTTGTAGGTTCCTCAGAGATTTCCCCTCTGGGGATATCCATCTAAACTTCTCAGGACACAGGCAATCTTCTCTTCTGGCTAGCTGCTAGTGCTTCATCTGTCAGCCCTCAGGACTCTGCGAGTTCACCCTTCTTATTTTCAACGATGTATTTTTAAGGTTGCAAAACCAGACTTTGACCACCTCATTTGCAAGTTCGAATGAAGAATATAACATCTCATTTTAGAATGGAATATTTTTCATTTGTTTTGCTTTTGGCTTTTGGGGACATTAGTCAGAAAAAGAAAGGGAAAGGAAGGGAAGGGAAGAGAGGACGAGAGGGGAAGGCAGGGGAGGGAAGGGGAGGAGAGGAGGGGGGGGGGGAGGGGAGAGGAGAGGAGGGAGAAAGAAAGAAACAAAAAGAAACAAAGAAAGAAGAAAGAGAATTCCATTTTTTTCACTAAGACTTAATTTTTTTAGAGCAGTTTTAGGTTCACAGCAAAACTGAGGGGAAGGTACAGAGATTTCCCATATAGCCCTACTCTGACTCATACATAACCTCCCCAATTACCAACATTCTCCACCAGAGCGGTACAGTTGTTACGACTGGTGAACATACACTGACGCATCATAGTATTTCACAGTCCATAGTTTACATTAGGGTCTCTTGATAGCATACATTCAATGGGTTTGGACAAATGTACATCAATATGGTACCATACAGAGTATTTTCCCTGCAGAGTATATAATATAGAGTATATTCCCTATATAGAGAGGATATAAAAATTCTCCATAGTCTGCCTGTTCATCCTCCTCTTCCAGCTCCTGGCAACCACTGATCTTTTTATTGTCTCCATAGTTTTTGCTTCTCCCAGAATATTGTATAGTTGGGATTATACAGTGCGTAAACCTTTCAAATTGCTCCTTTCACATAGTAAACTGCATTCAAGTTTCCTCCATGTCTATTCATGGCTTGATAGTTCATTTATTTTTAGTGCTGAATAATATTCCACTGTCTGGGTGTACACTGCTATTCATTCATCCATTCACCTACAGAAGGACATCTTGATTGTCTCCAAATTTTAGCAATTATGAATAAAGCTGCTATAAACATCCATGTGCAGTTTTTTATGTGGACATAAGTTTTCAACTCCTTTGGGTAAATACCAAGGGTGGATAGTAAGAGTATATTCAATTTTGTAAGAAACTGCCAAATTATTTTCCAAAGTGGCTGTATCATTTTACATTCCCCCCAGAAATGAATGAGTTCTGGTTGCTCCGTAAATCTTCTCAAACATTTGATGTAATCAGTTTTCTGGATTTTGGCCATGCTAATAAGTATGTAGTGGTTTCTCATTGTTGTTTTAATTTGCATTTCCCATGATGACATGTAGATGACCATCTGTTGAAGAGACTATTTTTGCTCCATTGTATCGTCTTTGCTCCTTTGTCAGAGATGAGTTGGCTATATTCATGTAGGTCTATTTCTGGGCTCTCTGTCCCATTGATCTATTTGTCTATGCTTTCATCAATACCATTGTCTTGATTACTGTAGCTTTACAATAGTCTTAAAGTCAAGTAATGTCAGCCTCCAACTTTGTCCTTCTCCTTTAATATTGTATTGAACATTCTGGGTCTTTTGCCTCTCCATTCAAACTTTTTTTTTTTTTTTT
>LNAC01000255.1:1078828-1094859 GCA_002007465.1 Ailurus styani | reverse complement strand
TTTTTTTTTTTTTTTTTTTGACAGAGAGAGATCACAAGTAGGCAGAGAGGTGGGGCGGGGGCAGGAGGGGGGGGACAGTGGGAGGAGTGGTAAGCAGGCTCCCTGCTGAGCAGAGACACCGATAGGGGGCTTGATCCCAGGACCCTGAGATCATGACCTAAGCCGAAGGCAGAGGCTTAACCCGCTGAGCCATCCAAGCGCCCCTCCATCCATACTTTAGAATCAGCTTGTCAATATCCACAAAATAACTTGCTGAGAAAAACTGACATCTTGACAACATTGAATCTTACTATCTATGATCATGGAAGAGCTTTCATTTATTTCTTCTTTGACTTTGCTCATCAGCCTTCTAGTTTTCCTCACATAGATCTTGCACATATTTGCCATATTTATAGTTGAGTATTTCATTTTTGGGGGTGCTAATGTAAATAGTATTGTGTTTCTAATTTCAAATTCTATTTATTCATTGTTGATATATAGGAAAGTGATTGATTTTTGTATATTAACCTTATATCTTACAACTTTGCTCTAGTCACTTATTAATGCCAGGGGAATTTTTTTGTTTGGAGGGGGGTGGGTTGTCAACTCTTGGTTTTACTACATAGCTGATCATGTCATCTGCAAACAAGGACAGTCTTCTTTCCCAATCTAGATACCTTTTGTGTCCTCTTCTTGCATTAGCTAGAACTTCCAATATGATGTGAAAAGTAGTGGTGAGAGAGACATCCTTGCCTTGTATCTGATCTTAGTGGGAAAGCTTTGAGTTTCTCACCATTAAGTGTGATACTAGCTGTAGGTTTTTGTAAATAGTCTTTATTAGGTTGAGGAAGTCCCTCTCTATTTCTAGTTTACTGAATTTTTTACATAATCTGCATTTTTATATAATCACGATTTGTCTTTTTAGCTTAATGATGTGATAGATTATATTAATTGATTTTCAGATATTCCATTTTTAAATTTTCTGTTAATCAATCTTCTTCATAAAGTTTATGGTAAGATACTTGTCCTATATGTCATAGATTCCCAGGAGTGCTATGCAAAACAGGAATTATACCCACCATTCCCTAAAACTAATTGCAACTCATATAACAATGCATTGACATGGGTGTTATACAATAATGATATTAAGCCATACCTATGAGACTTAATCAATCAAATCATACAGAACCACTCTTTCTTAGAATGTGTCTATGTGACTTTCTAGTGGATGACAGCCACTTCAAGTACTGGAGCCAGACCCATTAAAAATCATTAAGGAAATAACTTGAGCCAGTGGCCATTGTTGGCTAACTAGACCACATCAATTACTTCCTTTCCCCTTTAAAACAGACAAAATTTGTTTCTTCATGTTTCTATTTCTTCTCTAAAAACCCTATGTTCTTCAAAGAAAAGTGTATCCAGGTTAGTGTTTCTGTCGGCTTTGCGTGGTCTAAAGATAAGTCCATCCCCCTTGGACAGTGATTAATTCAATTAATCAGACTTAAGCAAATCAACTCATGGTGTTCAACTAGTCATGAGCTAATTTGTTTAAGAATGAGGATATAGTTTCTTAATTTCTTTAAAAGATAAAAAATAATAGCAATGTATTATAGGATTTATAAAATTTATAGATATAAAATATATAATAGAGAAGGTGATAAATGGAACATATAATATTGAGTTTCTTGCATTATATGTGTAGAAACATGTTATTAATTCATATTGATATATGATAAGTTAGGAAGCCTACTCTAATCCTCAAGCAAAAAGTACAACAAAGAGTAATACCTAGTAAACCAATAGTGGAGATAAAGTGAAAACAAAGCAAAATAAATTAAAAGAAAAAAAACCTCTATTAATCCCAAAGAAGAAAGAAATAAAAAACAGGTTGGACAAATAGAAAACAAATAGTAAGAAGGTAGAATTAAACCCAGAAATAAAAATAATTATATTAAATATAAATGTTATACATACCAATTAAAGAGAGGAGATTTTTAGATTAAACTAAAAAGCAAGACCCTACTATATATTATTTACAAGAAATGTGTTTTAAATATAAAGACACAGATAGGTTAAAACTAAAAGAGTGAGAAAAATATAACATGAAACACTACTAATAAGCTAGAGGAAGTATATTAACGTCAGATTAAGTAAAGTTTAAAACAAGGAGTGTTGCTAATAATAAAGATGCACATTTCTTATTAAAAGGACCAATTCAGGGCGCCAATGTGGCTCAGTCGGTTGAGCATCTGCCTTCAGCTCAGGTCATGATCTCAGGGTCCTGGGATGGAGCTCTTAGTACGGCTCGCTGTTTGGCAAAAAGCCTGTTTTTCCTGCTCTTCCCTGCTCCTGCTTTCTCTCTCACTATCTCTGTTGCTATCTCTGTCTCTCTCTCAAATAATTACATAAAATCTTAAAAAAAAAAAAAAGGACCAATTCATCAAAAGAACACAGCAATCCTAAATATTTGCGGACCTAATAGTAAAATAAGTAAGGCAAAAAGTGATAGAACTAGGGCGCCTGGGTGGCTCAGTGGGTTAAAGCCTCTGCTTTCAGCTCAGGTCATGATCTCAGGGTCCTGGGTTCGAGGCCCGCATCGGGCTCCCTGCTCAGCGAGGAGCCTGCTTCCCTCTCTGTCTCTCTGCCTGCCTCTCTGCCTCCTTGTGATCTCTTTCTCTCTGTGAAATAAATAAATAAAATCTTTAAAAAAAAATTAAAAAAAATAAAAAAGTGATAGAATTAAAGAAATAAATTAACAAATTCACAATTATAGTTGGCTACTTTAACATTCTCTCGGTAACTGGTAAGACAAGTAGGACAAAAAAAATTGATAAGGTGATAAGGCTACAGATTTGAAAAACATGAATAAATTTTACCTAAGTGACATTTATAAAACATTTCACTGAATAGCAGAATACATATTCTTTTCAGTTGCATATAGAATAATCACTGAAATAAACCACACCTGTGCTATAAATAAGTCTCAACAAATTTAAAATGATTGAATCCTATAGAGTGTGTGCCCCAAATACAATTGAAATAAATTAGAAATCAATAGTAGATAGATACCTGGAAAATCTCAAAATACTTGGAAATGAGACATACACTTCTAAATAACCCATGGGTCAAAGAACAAATAAACAAATTTAGAAAATATTTTGAATGGGATAAAAATTATCAAAAAGCATATCAAATTTGTAGTGTACACCCAATTAGCAATTAAAGGGAAATTTATAGCTCTGACTGCTTATATTAGAAAATAAGAAAGGTATCAAATCAAAGATCTAAGTTTCCACCTAAATATACTACAAAAGAAAAATAAACCCAAAGCAAGTCGAAGGGAGGAAACAATAGAGATAACAGCTGAAACCAAAGGGATAGAAACCATAAAAGCAGTAAAGAAAGTCAATAAAACCAAAAGCTGTTTCTTTGAAAAGATTAATACAATTGAGACCATCTAGCTACACTGATGAAGAAAAAATGGAAAAAGACACAAATCATCAATATTAGAGATGAAAGAAGGACCATGACTATAGATTTTACAGATATTAAAAGAATAATAAGATAATATTATGATAACTTCATGCCAACAATTTTGACAACTCAAATGAAAAGGACAAATTCCTTTAGAGACACAAACTACCAAAACCAAAGTTATTCTATTTCTAATACCAGCAAAAAATTTTTAATGCTCCATTTATAATAGCATAAAAAATACTTAAGAATAAATTTGTGAAAATTGTACAAAATTTGTATTCTTAAAACTAGAAAACATTGCTGAAAGTAAGGAAGACCTAAACAGATGATAGATATATTATGTTTGTGGATTGAGAAACTCAAGATTGTGGGAGATGTGACTTCTCCCCAAATTGAACTATGGATTAAATACAATCCATGTGAAAATTCCAGCAGTGCTTTTAAACAATAATAATAATAAGATAATGCTAAACTGTATATAAAAATGTAAAGTCAAACAATTTTAAGAGAAAAACCATTCTGGAAGATTACATCATCTGATTCAAGATTTACTCTAAAGCTGCAGAATCAAGACAGTGTAGTATTGGCATAAGCCTGGACATATAGATCAATGGGACAGAATAAAGCACCCAGAAATAGATCCACACTTATATGGTCAATTGATTTTCAACAAAGATGCCAAGGTAATTCAATGAGGAAAGGATAGTTTTGTCAACAAATGGTTCTGGAATGATTGGACATTCATATGCAAAGGAAGGAAAGAAAGGAGGAAGGAGAGAGGAAGGCAGGGGAGGGGAAAGATGAACCTTTATCTCACACTGAAACAAAATTTAATTTGAAATGGACCACACAGCCTTAAGTGTAAAAAGCCAAAACAATAAAAATTTCCAGTAAAAAGCACAGGAGAAAATCTCTGTGATCTTTAGATAAGCAATAATTTCTAAAATAAGACATAAAAATCATGAACCATTTAAAATATTGATAAATTAGAGGGTGCCTGGGTGGCTCAGTCAGTCAAGCATCCCACTCTTGATCTCAACTCAGGTCTTGATCTCAGGGTCATGAATTCAAACTCCATGTTGATCTCTACGCTGGGTGCAGAGCCTACTTTAAAAAAATAAAAATAAAAAATAAAATATTGATAAACTAGACTTAAAATTATAAAATTTGCTATTCAATAAACACCATTAAGAAAACAAAAGAGGCAAGCCCCAGATTGGAAGAAAAATTATTAACATTTGTATCTAATAGAGTATTTGTACCTAGGATATATAAAGTATTCTTATAACTCAATAATAAGATACACTATTTCCCTTCCCTTTCCCCCGAAAATGAGCAAACTATTTGAACAGACACTTCCCCAAATTGCAAATAGTCAATAAATGCATGAAAAGATATTCAGCTTCTCCACAGTTCTTCCCTCCACAGTTCTTTCCTTCCTAAAACAGTCAACATTGGAATCAATTCTGTGGGCAAGACATTGACTCTTAAGTTCCCCTATACATTTCAAGCATTTATTTAAGGAATAGTTACTGAGCATTTACTTACATGCACATTAAACTATTATAAAATTGGTATGCTTTAAAAAGGGCAAGACAAGGGACACCTGGGTGGCAAAGTTGGTTAAGCATCTACATTTAGCACAGGTCATGATCCCAGGATCCTGGGATCAAGCCCCACATCAGGCCCCCTACTTCTCACTCTCTCTCTGCTCCTCCCCCCTGCTTATGGTCTCTCTCTCTCTCTCTTTCAAATAAATAAATAAAAATCTTTAAAAATAAGATGAAAGGACAAGACAAGATATAAAGGAACTATCATAACATAGTTCCAGCAGGTAGCACCCTTTTGTTGGCAAATGTATCAATCAGCTTTTGTTGCCTAACAAACCACCCCAAATTTTATTAATCTAAAATAATCATTTATTTGGCTCATGATCCTCTGGGAAGTTTTTTAGGTATAAACAAAGCTTGGCCGATCTCTGGTGGGAGTTTTCATGTGTAGGTGGTTAGTTAGTAGGTTGGTTGGACTGGTTAATTTGAGATGGCTCAGCTAAGGCAATTCTCTGTTTCATGATCTCTCATTCTTCAAGGAGATGGTCTGCACTTATTCACATAGCAGCAGTGACGAGGGGTCTAAAAAGCACCAAGTGAGGAAAAACTCTGATGCACACATAGTTTTCAGACCGCTTCTGTGTCCCGTTTGTGGGCATCTTTTTTGTCCAGAGCAAATCACCTAACTAGGCCCAGGGTCCGTGTGGAAAGCCCTCAGGGTTGTATAGCAAGTGGGTATGAATACAAGGAGGGGAAGTATTTTTTATGGCCATTTTTGCTATCTACCACTATAAGCAACACAACCCAAACAATCCAAGTTAACCAAAAGGAGAAAATACTGGTTCAAATTATTGAAAATACCAGAGAATCAGTAGTGGCTGAATCCAGGGGTTCAAATACTGTCAGCAGAACTGGTTCTCACTACTCCTTGACATTCCTTCTTTTTTTATTTCATTTCTAGAAGGCTCTCACTTTGGTCACAAGATGACCTTTAGCAGGTCACCTCTCAACATCCTAAAAGAAAAAGTGGGTTTTCCCCACTTTCCAGTGGAAGTTTTAGGATTGGGTCTCCCTGGACTAAGTTGAATGATTCACCTATTCAATAAACCTATAACAGTGGCCGGTAAGACAAGAATAAGTTGATTCTTTAGGACTTGGTCATACGCCCACCCCTCATGGTAGGAGGGCAGGAGCACTCCCATCTAAATCACAGGAACTCAGAAGAAAAGAGTTGAATTTCCTAAGAATTCCCTAAGAAGGGGGACTTGATACTTAGTTGCTGAAACGACAGGTGTCTCGAACTATAAAAATATCCTGATGAAGAAGATGTTCTATGTCATAACAGGATTGGGTAGGTGTTGTTATTGCTCCTGTTGTCAACCTGCTATCCCCGATGGCTAGTCATAATGAATTTGCCCTGTGCCAGGCACTAAGCACTTCATGAACTGTAAATCATAGGGCTCTGAATTAAGTGAAGCAAAATTTGGATCTGAAGTGTGCTCCACCCTGGACTCAGAGAGATGGAACTGCTGCGCTGTCAACTTGGGGAAGGGTGAATGGATTGTGTGTGTAGAGAAGAGTACACTGAAAACTTGAAGAGGAAAGCAGATCGGGGTGGATGTAAGTGGTGCTTACTGACCTTCCCAGTTCTTCCATTCTACATTCTTAAAGTCAGGGATTTCTAAGAAACTGTTTATTAGTTAAAGAAGAAATGGGAGCAGAAATGATACATGTCACTTCTAGGCTGAAGTATTTAATGGCTATGGTGATCTTACAAGAATTTGTTAATATTCAAGTACCATAAAAATGAGGCAATGTGGAATGATGAGCCTGGGGTCCCCCAGACCCACAGCAGACTTTCCTTGAGCGAGAAAGAAACTTGAGTTGTTACTGCAGTGGAATCAAACCTAACTGGACCATTACACACTAAATAATACTTTAAGACAAGTGCATGTACATCAGTTTTGTAGGTGAAGAAACAGGCATAGAAAGTTTAAACAAACTGCATAGAGTCCCGTATCTAGCAAGCAGCAGACCCAAGATTCAAATCCAGTCTGATTCCCAAGTCCATGCATGAAATCTCCTGGTCCCTCGCCTGGCGGAAAGGAAGGAAGGGAAGGAGAGCGGGAAGGAGGATGGAGGAAAACAAAGCAGTAAGTTAAGGGCATTATTTTAAAATAGTTGTATCTCCTCGACATGTCCTCAAGCACATACAAAATATGAAAATATAAAAAGGGGAATTTTTAGCTGAATAGGTTTGCAGTTCACTTGCATGCTCTGAACATCCATTTTTAGTGGGAAAACTCCTTAGTGTAAGGATAAGAAAGCCCAGATTCTAGTTGTGATTCTTTGTCTCTGTGTCCTGTTATGTCACCTAACTTCTCTGGTTATATGTATTTACATATATTTTTAAATCAGTGAGTTACCAGGTCTACTCATTGTATGGTAAATGATAAAATGCTTCTTCTAGCTGCCTCTTCTTGACTGCCCTCTTCAACCTCATTCTCATTTTCAAATTACCCTGTAAATTGACTGCTCTCACCAAATGCATCAGTTGGTACATGGTTAGAACATGATTTGATTTGTCCAGGTTTAAGTAGGTATTGGTACATTGCAGGCATATAACATCATTGTGTATCTGTGTATATCTTGGATATCCTGGACACTGCAACAAGTGGTCATCAGGGTTGAATCAAATAAACACATATAAATGTGTCTTAAATAATATGAAGTTTTCTTTTTTACTATTCTGTAATTTTCAAATTTTCTATGAAGAATATAACTTGAAAATATCATTAATTTTTTGTAGGGAAATCTGATGCCTAAATAATTTAAAGATGTTATAATAAAGGTATCAGAAAAGAGGACTATATAAGTAATGTAAATAAATGCCACAAGTCGGGCGCCTGGGTGGCTCAGTGGGTTAAAGCCTCTGCTTTCGGCTCAGGTCATGATCTCAGGGTCCTGGGATCGAGGCCCGCATCGGGCTCCCTGCTCGGCGGGGAGCCTGCTTCCTCCTCTCTCTCTGCCTGCCTCTCTGCCTACTTGTAATCTCTCTCTCTCACTCTGTGTCAAATAAATAAATAAAATCTTTAAAAAAAAATAAAAAAAATAAAAAATAAATAAAAAAATAAATGCCACAAGTCAAGTAGTTACATTAATTTTACCCATGAAAAATACATAATTAATTTTAAACAATACATAAAATACAAATGAAAACTATATATATATCCATTATAACTTCTAACAAAAGTAGCTAAGTACCATACAAATGAGAAAGAACTCAGAAAGATACTCGCCTACCTTTCACACTTTTACCTAGTTCTGAAGATGTGTAATTTTTGCAGAATCAGGGTCCAATAGTTCATGTTGCAGGCATCTTCACAAGAAACTCCTGAGGCATGGCCTATTTTATATTGCACACCTCAGGACTCTAAGATCTATTTATATTCTGCTTAAGCTCCTGATGTAGTTTGAATCTTTTTTATAACTTAAAATTAAATTGTGAATTTGGGGACAACTAATTCCAGTGAATTACAACTGCCTCTCAGATTCCAGGATGCACTGTCCCCTAAATATATCTCATTGTTTCAGAGAAATCAAGACAATTCTGTAGGAATCTCTTATATTCTGTGATTGCAGTAAATCCTATTGCCATGACATTGTTACCGCAAACATTTCTTCATTACTAAAATTAAGATGACTAAGTTTTACCACAAGTATTTCTCAGTATAGTGGAAGCTTAAATAGAATGCTGCAGACACTGCTTTCAAGTTTGTTGTGATGTGTTTTGATCTCTAATATACTCACTACAACATTTCTTAGTCCTCTCATTCTTCCCATAAAGAAAACAGGGTGGACCCAAGAGCATCTTATCTCTGAGAGCACCTTGAATTGGTAACCCTCCCCATATACCTGCTTCACTTTCCCTTAGTAATAGCATCCTGATTGTGTACAAGATAGCAAAGTCTTCCACTAAAAACTTCATTTCCCAGCTTCTTTTGCAAGCAGGCCATGGCCACATGCACAGTCCTGGCCAATGAGATGTGAGCATGGGGTTTGCTCATACTGATGGTCTGCTGGGGATCTGCTGGTCATGCCCATTCCCCACTCTTTCCTCCTTCTTCTTGCCTTGACTGTGAGCGTGGTGATTGGAATTCCTATAACCATTTTGAGACAAGGAAGAAAAGGCCAAAAGAATCTCAAGGAGATATGCATAAACATTGTTGAGCTGATAAACCAACAAAAACAGCTATCTGCTTCTTGACCTTGTTTTTTAAACAAAATTAACTCTTGTTTGTTTAAGCCACCAAAGTCATGTATTTTATTACCTTCAGCTAACAACATTCCTAGTGGTTATATGTCCTCATCCCAGTCTTGTGTAATCAGGTAGATAGCAAAGCTTTTCTCTAATCCTTAATAGAAATCAAGAATGGGGATTCCGAACACATTAATTAGAACAGCTGGCCATGCACCTGTTCCACTAATGAGCCATGCCAGATGACTTTTTGCTGTCGACTGTAAAATTAGCACTCAGATAAGCAATCATTTATATTATTCCAAAAGCTGCCCTGCTTCCAAACCTCAAACCCTTACATCTGCCTGAAATTGTCATCTATTTGAGATGGGGTTGTGTGAATGATAGATTTCCTCAATTCTCCATGTTATTATTGTGGCCCAGTTGAAGCATTAAAGACGAACTGACTGTGAAAGGAAATCACATGGGGGAAAACACCAAGGTCCAGATTATTCCAGTTGATTAAATGAAAGCACATTTGGTTACAAAGGTCTAAGCTCAAAGGAGTGGAGTTATATTCAACATGAGATGCAATTTCTTTGGAAAGATGAACCGTGTAATTTAGGAAGATAAGAAACACTCTCTCCTGTTCTCATGAAGTAGAGTTACAGACTATGAAATACACTACAAATGATCTTTTGGTTAGAAGCGAAGATGAATAAACAAAATGAAACTAAGAATGAGTAAAGATAATAACTCAAGTGGACTTTTACAAAGCACTTACTCTGCACCAGGCAAAGTACTCTACACTCAATTTTTTTCTCATTTAACCCCCACAACCATACTGTGCAGAAGTCAATCTTAAGATCTCTATTTCACAGATGAGGAAATAAAGACTTGGAGAAGTTATGCAATTTGCCTGAGCTTACACAGCTAGTGAGAAAAGATTTTTTTTTTATTAAAGATTTTATTTATTTATTTGACACAGAGAGAGAAATTACAAGTAGGCAGAGAGGCAGGCAGAGAGACAGGGAGAGGAGGAAGCAGGCTCCCTGCTGAGCAGAGAGCCCGATGCGGGCCTCGATCCCAGGACCCTGGGATCATGACCTGAGCCGAAGGCAGAGGCTTTAACCCACTGAGCCACCCAGGCGCCCGAGAAAAGATTTTTGAGTAAAGATTCAAACCCAAGTCTGCCCGGTGCCAAAGCCCATTCTCTCAGTCCTGCTCTGTGACCACTGCGCTGTACAGCCCTGAACAGGGGATCAAAGCACGTCAGACCTGAGAAGACTTGAGTGAGCATCCAGCCCAGTGGATCCCAAAATTTTCAAGCATTAAGACCCTTGTTATCTTTCTTTTAAAATTCATGGTTGAAAACATGCTTGGTGACAAAAATAACTATAAACTCAATAACTTTCTTATATGACTCTACATTATATTTATTACCCATATTCATTTGGAGAACAGTAGTTCATATAAATGTGACACATAGAATTCATAGAGTCTAAAGACATTGCTTATTGAGCATGGAATTTCTGGACCCTTTGAAACATTTTCCTGACCCTCCCACCCAGGTTGGAAGTTGATCCTCTGAGTAGCAGATACCAAGACTAGATTAGCTGTGCAAAAGATTTATTGAAGGATATTTTTGGGAAGGATAATGGGATGTGGACAGGAGTAGTCTTGGAGAGACCAGACTGCAGATCATGATGTTGGTCCAATACCGGGAAAAGAGGTGTTAGGTAGAAAGGGTTGGGTAGGAAGAGACTGCAGTGCAGTTCGGAGGAACACTTGCCCGGCTCATGGGGAGTCTCTGAGCCAAACCTGCCCATCAGAGGAAGTCCACATTGGGCCAGCCTCAGTACCCCTGCCACATTCAGTCATTGGCTGGAAGCAGACTAGTAAAAGTGCAGCCTTAGGCTCACAGGGGCAGTAGCTGGGGGCTGTTAGTCAACCATGTTCCCTACTGGATGATTCAGCACATTTCCAAGGCAACCATGTTAAGAATCAGGGATATAATCCAATATCGCCATTTTACAGATGAGGAAAATGAGGCCCAATTATATTGAGCCACATAATCAGAATGAGAATTTGCTTGATCCAACTCAACAGAATGCTTGAACACTTTGACTCTGAAGTTAAATTCACCTCCAAAACTCATGAGATGCTGTTTAAGTGTACTTCCTTGCAATTAGAACACAAATAAGTCTTGGAGATCTAATGCATAGTACAGTGATGACAGACAACAAAACTGTATTGTAAACATTAAACTTAGTAAGAGACCAGAACTTTAATTATTCCCACCATGAGAATGTGCATGTGCAAAAGATTCTTAAAAAGATGTGCAAAAAGATATGATAGTTATTGTATGATAGAGGTGTAAACTAATGCTGCAGTGTCAATCATATTTCAAATAAATGTATCAAGTCAATATGTCGTACACCTTAAGTTTACATAATGTTATATGTCGAATACATTTCAATAAAAAGTACCCATAACATCTAACTCATGACCCTTAAGAGTTTCAAAAAGGAAAACACATGTAAAAATGCTTAACATGGTACCTGATATGCACTAATCTCTCAACGAATGGTAGCAATTATCATTTCCAATCCAGTGGGGTTTTTTTCCTACTGGATATAGATAAACTAAAAATCTAGAGAGCATCTTTATGTCCTTATACTTTTTCTTCAATTTATCCTTTCATAGATATTCATAGAAAAGTAATCCATTCCTATGGGAATTATTTCTAAATTACCTTCCATGTGTGCAAAAATCTCCAATGTTCAAGAATACTATCAATTTTCCAGGTCTTATATCAATATCAATATCAATATTCCAGAACAGGTGGCCTCTGTGTTCCAAGAGACAAATAAATTACAAATTAACAATTGAAGTAGTTTTGGGAAGAACTCAACAAGTATTTAAAGTTGAATCATTTAGTGCTTTCAATATGAATTCAGTTAAATTTTATTCAGGATAAAAATAAGCCTCTGATACTTAAAATCCAATTCAATACCTTAAAATATTTACGAAAGTGGAGGAGAACAAATCAATGCTAGAAGGTCAGGAAAGAACGTGCACTTGGAGAGTCACCATTGCTTCTCAGGCCTTTCGCGGCGCTTAGGGGAAGTGAACCCCCAGCCAGGTGGGGCTGCCTCTGGGGCGCTACGTGATAATAAGAGAGTCTTATAAAGGTCATGAGCTCTCAGTTCCAGGGAGGGCACAACTTTTTTCTCCTTGGCTGAGAGGACTACTTTCCAGGGCTCCTGGGTGGCTCAGTTGGTTGAGCAACTGACTCTTGATTTCAGTTTAGGTCATGATCTCAGGGTTGTGAGGTGGAACCCTGCATCAGGTTCCTGGCTGGGCATGAAACCTGCTCTCCCTCTCTGTCTCCCCTTACCCTGTTCTCTTTCTCTAAAACAACAACAACAACAAAAAAAACTACTTTCCACCTACTTTTTCAAAAAACCACTATACTGGCACAACAATTTGGATATAGTTGACTTCATTGAACTGTACATGTAAAAAAGGGTAAAATAGTAAAAAAAAAAAAAGCAGTAGGGAAGCTGTGTAAGGAGTAGGGAAAGAAGTTACAAGAATTCTCTATTTCCTGCTTAATTTTTCTGTACACTAAAACTGCTCTAAAAATAAAGTTTATTAATTAAAAAAAAAAAAGAAAAAACACACCATACTAAGTGAAAGGAGCCAGATACAAAATGCCATATGCTTGATTCCATTTATATGAAAGTCCCAGTATAGGCAAAACTATAGAGACAGAAAGTAGACAGATAATGTGTATTAGGGGATAGAAGGGGAGCAAATGAATAGGATTCTTAGAGAAACAAAAGTATTCTGTATGATATTATTATGGTGCATACATGTCATTATGCACTTGCCCAAATCTATAGAACATGCAACACCAAGAGTGAATCTTAATGTAAACTATGGACTTTGGGTGATTATGATGTGTCAGCGTAGGTTTATCCTTGGTAAAAACTGTTCCATTCTGTAGATGATGTTGATAATATGGGAAACTAGGCATATGTTGGGCCAGGAAGTATAAGGAAAATCTCTTTATCTTCCTGTCAATTCTTTTGGTAAACTTTAGGCTGCTATAAAAAACTTAAGTAGATAGCGGTTGCCAAGGCTTGGAGAGAGGAAGAAATGGGGAGTGACTACTCATGACTTTGGGGTTTCTTTTGGGGGTGATGAAAATGTGCTGGAATTTGATAGTGGTGATGTTTGCACAAGTCTCTGACTATATTAAAAACCACCAAATTCTACACTTTAAAGGGGTTGGTTTCATATTATATGAATATGTCAATAAAACAAAACAAAACCTTGTACTGAGTATAACGAAGATCCCATCTTTTTTCATTTGACCAGGAGACAGTGGAATATAGGAGTGCGGAGTATAAGAGGTATGGGAGTCAGCAAAGGTGTTCCTCTCTCTTGCCTTACAGCCTTGCCCATCACCCTCTACTGAACTAACTATACAGCAAGGCCACTGCTGAACCAATTACACTCTTATTTATTGCTTGTGGGAATGTAGACTGCTATCAACACTTCAAAAACAGTCTAGTGGTTTCTTATAAATTTAAACATACTCTTACCGCATGACACAGAAATTCTACTTCTAGTATTTATCCAAGAGAAATGAAAACAAAAGCCCACACAAAGACTTGTATGTAAATGGTTACAGCAACCTTATTTATAATAGTCCCAAACTGTAAACAGGTCAAATGTCAATCAATGTGTGAATGGATAAGCAAATTATCATATATCCATACAATGGATAGGTAAAAAGGAACTAACTTCTGGTATAAGAAACAACATGGATGGATCTCAAAATCTTATGCTGAGTGAAAGAAGCATGACACAAAAGTGTAAATACTACAGGATTCCATTTACATGAAACTCACAGGAATTTTCAATTTGGTCTATAGTACAGAAGGCAGGTTAGTGGTTGCTTGGGTCCAGGAATGAAAAGGGAAAAAAGGGAAACTTCTGGGGTGATGGAAACATCCTATATCTTGACAATGGTGGTGGTAAGGGTATATACATTTGTTAAAACTCTTGAAACTGTGCACTACAAATGTGTGCATTTTATTATTTATCAGTTATACCTTAGTCAAGTTAGTTTAAAAGCATATGAACTCTCCTGCACCCAGCTCTTAATCTCCTGTAACCTACCTGTACTATCTTGTCTCTCATATGTATTATTGGGCCCGGTGTTTACCCTTGTAACCTTCAAACCTACTCTACAGATATATGAGGCTCAATGAAGCCTCAAGTACTTCATTGCCTGTGGTGCTTAACTTCAGATGGAAACTATGTTTAGTCATTACTTTTTTTATAAGATTTTATTTATTTATTTATGTGAGAGAGAGATAGAGAGAGGGTGGGGGAGAAAGAGATTGAGAGAACAAGTGAGAAGAGGTGCAGAGGGAGAAGCAAACTCCCTCTGGAGCAGGGAGCCCAATGTGGGACTTGATTCCAGGACCCAGAGACCATGACCTGAGCCAAAACAGACACTTAACTGACTGATCCACCCAAGCGCCCTGTTTTGTCATTTCTGACCTCTACCTTAGTCAAGGGACAGCTTCTGAGGGTAGCTGTTTTGAATCCTTCATGAGAAACCCTGAGTCATCCATTTCCCTCCATTTCCAACCCTGTGTTCATTTTTGGCATGATTTCTGAGGATAGTGTAAGCTTAATGGAGACACTATATTGTATCTTTCTTCCTGCCCATGAGTGAAAGTGGTTTATAAACTAGAGATGTGTGCTCTCTCTCTCACCTTACTTCTTCGAGAAGGTGATTTTCAGATCAATAGGGAAGCTAGTAAGGCTTTTTCCACCCCACCCCCCAATTTGCTTGGCCAACTTCATTTGTGGACAGAGCACATTCATCTTTCTCTTTACTTAAGACGATCGTGCTGACAAAGGGCCAATTTGATCCCTTGCAGAGCAGTTTTATTCCAACGGAGGAAAATCATCTTTATTTTCCAAAACCCTTTCTCTGGGTCAGTGTGGGAGGGTGGATCATTCTACATTGGCCAAACAATAATTCCAATAATTCAACCCCTCTTGCACTTAGTGGTTCATTTTGCTAAGTGGAAAGTTTTCAGCAGGGAACCCCATAAGGAAAATTGCTGGACTTAGCAACCAGTACAGATATTGAGGAGAGTTCAAGTTACTTTCTGAACAAAAGGGAGAATAAAAGCAAAAATTCCGAAAACCCACAAAAACAGCCACGTGAACAGAGCCACCAGACTGTAGTGTTTCATAGGTGTAGCTGCTACTCTCCCAACCCACTTTTCCATCCCACAGCTCCTTTTAGGCGTACTGTAAGCAGAAAACAGTTGGAGCTTTGTGTGACCACTTTGGACATCTTAGGATGATTATTAAATGATTATACAGATGTTACAAGCTGCCCTTAGGCAGCATTAATAATCTTCTACATGAAACATTCTGCTCAAGGGCTCTATCAGCATCAGACAAGATAGTTCATATGTATAATTGCAGGGACTCCCATATTTTCCAGATTAACAAGACTATTCTATTCTATTTCACCAGTGCTGTCTTTTTTCTTTCTGAGGTTTTCAAAGTCTTTTAGGATCAAATAGGATGATTTGTGAAAGTCTTTTTTAAACTCCAACATTATAAATAGAATTTGATGATTTCTAAGATATCCATTAAAAACCTACCAGATTGTCAGAGAGACAATTATCATATGATCTCTCTGATATGAGGAACTTGAGGGGGAGGGTGGGGGATTGTGGGGGGTA
>LNAC01000255.1:1049259-1078566 GCA_002007465.1 Ailurus styani | reverse complement strand
GGGTAGGGAGGGAAAAATAATGAAACAAGATGGGATCAGGAAGGAGACAAACCATAAGAGACTCTTAATCTCACGAAACAAACTGAGGGTTACCGGGGGGTGGGAGGGTAGGGATAGGGTGGATGGGTTATGGACATTGGGGAGGGTTTGTGCTATGGTGAGTGCTGTGAAAGGTGTAAGCCTGATGATTCACAGACCTGCACCCCTGGGGCAAAAACAACAACAACAACCACCTACCAGACTGTAAAAGATATGAGCAGGCAGTTCATGGAAAAAGATATACAAGTGGCCTTTAAATATATAATAATGCTCAATTTTACCCATAATAAAAGAGATACAAATTAAAATTACACTGAGATGCCATTTCTCAACTACCTGGTTGGCAAAAAACTCAAAACTAGACAATATACTTAGGGCAAGACTATGGGAAAGATAAGAACTCTCATATATTGATGGTGAGAGAGAAAAATGGTACGCCCCATATGGGGAGGAATTTGGCATCTTCCAGCAAAATTATATATACATTAACCCTTTGACCTATCAATCCCACTGCTAGAAATTTACCCTGAAAAATACACTTCACAAAACAATAAATATGTGCAAGTTATTTATTATTACCTGATTTGTAATAACAAAGCATAAAGACAGTCCAGATACCCATCTACAGGGCATTATAAATAAATTATGGTACATCCACACAATGGAATATTATGCAACCATCCAAAAGAATGAGGAAGATCTCTATGAACTGATACAGATTATTTTGCAGAACATACTGGCAAATGATAAAAAGCAAAGTACAAGTGTGTGCATAGTATGCTCTTTTGTATAAGCAAGAGGAAATTAAAATGTATATGTATATATTTCCTCATTTTTGAAAAAAGAAAGTCAGGAAGGATAAATTAAAAATGGTCCATAGNTGGGCGCCTGGGTGGCTCAGTGGGTTAAAGCCTCTGCTTTCGGCTCAGGTCATGATCTCAGGGTCCTGGGATCGAGGCCCGCATCGGGCTCCCTGCTCAGCGGGGAGCCTGCTTCCCCCTCTCTCTCCCTGCCTGCCTCTCTGCCTACTTGTAATCTCTCTCCCTCTGTGAAATAAATAAAAATAAAAATAAAAATCTTAAAAAAAAATAAAAATGGTCCATAGGGAGCAGCTGATAGGACATAAGGAATAAGGGTGATAGCAAGATTATTCTGATTAGAACTTTTTTACTAGTCTTAACTTTTAAGCTATGTAAATAGTTTATATAGTCAAACCATTAAATTTTTTTTTAAAGATGTTATTTATTTATTTGACACAGAGAGAGAAATTACAAGTAGGCAGAGAGGCAGGCAGAGAGATAGGGAGAGGAGGAAGCAGGCTCCCTGCTGAGCAGAGAGCCCGATGTGGGCCTCGATCCCAGGACGCTGAGATCATGACCTGAGCCGAAAGCAGAGGCTTTAACCCACTGAGCCACCCAGGCGCCCTCAAACCATTAAATTTAATAAAAAGGAAGCCTTAACATTGACTACAGAAAGAAGTGGATATATAATAAGATCACCACATAGAATAATAAATTAATTCAAGTAACTTTTAAATATAATACTAAGATTATACATTCTTAATAGAATATATTTTAAGATCAAAATAATTGCAAAGACATCTTGAGCTTGATAGGTTTATAATTGACAGGGTTATTGGTTGTTGTGCTTCTGAAACCATATTGTATTTATTGTGTTATTGTGTTTATGATAGTATAAACAAGTAAATATATTAATGCTGAAAACCAAGGTTTTCACTATGGGATATGTTGTGTGGGATTAAGGTTTTGGATTGGTTTCTATTTCAATTGAGGAATCATTATGAATTCATCACTTTATATTTTTTCTAACTCTATCTGTTAAAAGGGCCAGAAGCAAAGATACTCCAGGAGTAACGAACATACCTCACACTGAGTTTTTTGTTTGTAAATGCCATTTCCCATTCAAGGAAACCAGGGTTTCTTATGGACATGGTTCTAGGTCTGAGGCAAGGAACATAAAATGTGATATCAAGACATCTTGGGCCAGATGTCAAGGAAGTGCTCAAAGATTAATGGGGCTATGTCAAAAGGACAAAGAAGCATTGAATTGATTTTAAGAAATTATGATCCTATAGTGATACTCAAAAAAGGAGGAGGGAGAAGTTTTTTTTAAAAGAATAATGTCAGCTAATAAAGGGAAAAAAAGAAAGTGTAAGATAGAATAGGAAAAAAACCCCACAGTTTTGTCACTTTCCGTATATTAANGATGTCAAGGAAGTGCTCAAAGATTAATGGGGCTATGTCAAAAGGACAAAGAAGCATTGAATTGATTTTAAGAAATTATGATCCTATAGTGATACTCAAAAAAGGAGGAGGGAGAAGTTTTTTTTAAAAGAATAATGTCAGCTAATAAAGGGAAAAAAAGAGAGTGTAAGATAGAATAGGAAAAAAACCCCACAGTTTTGTCACTTTCCGTATATTAATTAAAGGAAGTCATTAATAGAAACTAAAACCATTGGATGAAAGATAGTTGGGAAGCAGAACATTCATGAAATCTCAAATAATCACAAATTATTAATTACACGAGGAAAGTAACCTTAACAATGAAAAGATCTGTGACCATCACAATACCTAAGTGGTCAAACTTTGTTTGACCAATACTGGGACAACCTGGCATGAGGTATGAGGTACTTACTGATCTGATTAATAAAACACCACCTATGACACTTCCCAGCCAAAAATGTTTAACCAGCATCTAATTATGAAGAAAGAACAAAGCAAATGTGTAATGTGGGACAAACTACAACACAATTGGCTCAGACCCTTAAAATGTCAATGTCATGGAGTAACAGAGGGAAGAAGTTCTGTTCTGATTTAAACAGACTAGAGGGGCGCCTGGATGGCTCAGTGGTTAAGCGGCTGCCTTTGGCTCCGGTCATGATCCCAGGGTCCTGGGATCGAGCACCACATTGGGCTTCCTGCTCAGCAGAGAGCCTGCTTCTCCCTCTGCCTGCCACTCTGTCTACTTGTGCTCTCTATCTCTCTGTCAAATAAATAAATAAAATCTTTTAAAAATAATAAAAAATAAAAAAAATAAACAGACTAGAGAATCATCATAAGGAAATGCATTTCATAAAACTTGACTGGATCCTGGATCAAAAAAAGAAATGAAAACAGGCATAAAAGATGTTCTTAGGAAAAACTATAGAAATTTAAATACAGACTATATATTGGAACACAGTAGAGAATTGTTCATTTTCTTATATGTGATCATGGCACCATAAAAGTAGAACAACCTTTTTCTTAGGAAATGCATGTTGAAGAATTTAGGAATGAGATGCCATAACACCTGCTACATATTTTCATACGGTTAAGAAAAGATCTATCTGTATAGAGAAAGAGCACAATGTGTATATGCTGACAACTGGTGAATTGACATAAAGAATATGTGGATGATCGTTATATGATTCTCACAACTTTTCCATAGTCTGAAATATTTCAAAATAAAAAGTTGGCAAGGAAAAAAAATCCTACCTGATAGTTTCAAGGCTCCTTTTTGTCATCTATACTCACACAGCCTAAAGTTAGAAGAAGAAAGGGGATCCTCGTTAGATGCAGAAAAAGCTCTAATTAGGGCAGTGGTTAAATGCTTAGGCTTTAGAGCCAGACAGACCCAGGCTGGAGACCTATGCCAGTTACTCTCACTGTAAGCTTCACTTCCCTTAACTATAAAATGAGGTTAATGACAGTACCCACTTCAAAGGACTGCGAGATTCATGAGATAATCCACATCAAGTGTTAGCATGAAACCAGCACATAGTCACCACTCACAGACACCTGCTCTGATTTCCAGAGTACAGTGTGACTTCTCATTAACACTTAAATATTTTTACAGGACATACCCTGTGACTCAAATCAGGAATACTAGTTTCAACATCATCCATTTATCTGTTTACTTACTTTTCAAGAGCCTACTCTGAAAAGCCCTAAAATAATGATCATGGGGAGTATAGGGATAGGAAGATCATGTAGACAGAATGCAGATGACAATTCACATTTTTAAGTTTAAGAAAATGTCAGTGGGAAGAGGATCAAAAAGACATAATTCAGAGTCAAATACATTTTCAAAAAGTAGGGACAATTTCAGCAGATCTTAATTTGAGATGGAGGGGATCACAAAATACTTTTAGAACCTGATAGACCCACTACCCCAAAAGACAGACATAGTGACATGACCCATGCAAATTAGAAGTTCATGGTCCTTCTGAGCCTTGTTCATGGACTAATAGGTAAGCATTATTGCCTCATGAACAAGGTGGGACCAAAGGTCAACACCTTCACTCTCTAATACCTCCACGTAAGAGGTCTACAATCCTGTCACTGAACAAGCACTATGCTACCACTAGAAAATTGAAATTTGCAATTCAACCTTGGGAGTAATAAAACAGGTTCAAAACAAGTGAGCTGGATCAAAAACACTGGGGCCTTGGAACAGATTCTCTTAGGGAGCAGAGGGATGCGAAGGAGAAAGGAGTTAGGTCAAAACATCCTGCTTATGTAACACAGGAAGACAGACAGGATTAGGCCTCCGTGGAGCTAGAATCCTGGGAGGGGCTGACGGCCTTGTTTTATTCACGTGCAGAACCTCTCATCCTTGAGCAGGGGCCTCTAGGTCTGGAATCTGTTTTCAATGAAGCTGAAGAGCCTGTTCAACTCAGGAATTATGTAGTTAACAAAATGATTTATCCAGTGTGATTAAGCCCACTCTATTAGGAGAACTATTTATAGTTGTGGCATAAACTCACCATCTACACACTACAGAGGATGTACAGTGGGTTCCAATAACAGTTTCCAGCCTTTCTCCTAAGGATGTGGTAAGTAAGAGAACTTTCTCGGGGCAAGTTTTGTCCAAATCCTCATCTGCGTGCTCTGCTTTGCCCTTATTACCACAGACAACTTATTAGAGAGTCTTAGTCTCCTCTCAGCACTTGCTCAAATTACAGCCCTCATTGAGCTACAGCCCTCCATTGATTACTGGAGGAAGAATTGCTTCCCTCCAACATGCCCTGCAAGATGTCAACTGTGGATTTGTGACAACAGAGCTCTTGCTCTCGCTCTCTCTCTCTCTCTTACCCAAGCTCTCTCTGGTCCTGCTTCTTCTCTGCAGAACTACAATCCCTCAGCTCCAGCAATGCATTCTTAAAGGATGCCATTCTTAGCATTTTGTCAACGGGAGGAATATTTGAAACTTTTTTCGACCAGAAGAGTCACGTGGTACTTGTGATCTCCCTGAAAATGGATTGCCCATCAAAAAGAAACAGGGAAGCCAGGACCTCCTATATAGTTCCTCGCAGGTCATAAGTCAAGCCATTACTCGTTAATCACTTCCTGTCCAACATCATGAGGGCCCACCAGGTGTTCTACTTGCTCTGGAATGCTATTATCTTAATTAGACCCAGAACCATAAAATCTGGCTTTTAGGAAGGACAGCTGGAAATATCTTGCTATTTGCCTGTAGCTATTCCTCTTAGGCTCAGCTAAGTATATTTCAGACATGTTCTAGAGCTGGCTCATATAGGCCCACAAGGGCAGATTGTTAAATTTTCAGGAATTTTTCAAATCAGTTGTTGAACTCTTGGTAGCTTAAAATTGACTTGATGGGAATATTTACACCAAGGAAATAGGAAAACACTAAAAATAGCATTTCTCTCTCCCACACGCAGCTGGTTGTTAACTGTTTACCAGCATGCTACTATTAGTAATGATAACCTATGCAGTCTCCGTAGTGGTAAAGCACACAGGTTTTAGAGTCAGGCTGAACAGAATCAGAGTCCTAACTTTACACTTAATATATTACTTTTGTTTCACAAAATAAAATTAAGATTTAAAAAAGTACTGAGCTGTGTAACACCAATTTCCCATTCCTTATGTTTCCATTTGGAAAACTTCCATCAGACTCACATTCCTGGCTTTTCTCTGATCCCCAAGGGAGGAGGAATAATGTAGGTGATTGATGAATTTAGGAGAAGAAGCTCAGTGTGTGTGACTCTGCCATCCTAGCACATGGCATCAAACATCACTGGCCAGGATAGTTGTTTGAGCATTTAAAGACTCTGCACCCAATTCCAGTTGAGGGGGGAGGGGGAGGCAGGAGTGGGCAGTCCCCAAACAACTAAGCAATTCTTGGAGACCAGCTGGGTGTCCTACAACTCAGTTTAATTCTGACATTATCTACTAGGAGATAGAGTCAGAATCCATAGGTTAAGGGCCCAGTCCCACAAGACTGCCCCCTTCTCCACTTCCGACGCCAACGGCCAAGTCCGGGTTGTCACCTGATCAATTGGCTATGAATCAGAGGTTTCCACAACCGCCTCCTTAGGTTCGGTTACTTTGCTGACAGAACTCAGAGAAACATCTTACTAGATCACTGGTTTATCAGAGGATGTAACTCAGAAACAGCCAGATACGGGCAAGGGGATGTAGAGTTTCTATGCTCTCTCAAAGAGTGACATTCTCTCCCAAATCTCCATGTGTTCACCAACCTAGACACTCTCTAAACCCTGTCCTTTTGGGGTTTTACAGACGCTTCATTACATAGGCATGACTGATTAATCATTGGCCATTGGCAACTGATTCAACCTCCAGCCTCTTTTCCCTCCCTGGAGGTCAGGAGCGAGGCACTGAAAGTTCCAACCCTCTAATCACAGGACAGGTTCTCCAGGCAATCAGGCCCCATCATTAGGTGCTCTAAAAGTCACTTGTTAACATAACAAAAGACACCATTATCACTCTCATCCCTTAGGAAATTCCAAGGGTTTTAGGAGCTTTGTGCTAGAAACAGTAACAAAGACCAAATATATATTTCTTATTATATATCACAGTATCCAGCATCTCTATCAGATATACAATATAGCCAGCAGCAAAGAGGCAGGCACACAGAAGGGCATGCCTCCTTCCTGTAAGGACACTTCTCAAACACTACATTAACATCTATTAACATCCTATTGGCCAGAACTTAATCATATGGCCTTTCCAACTGCAAGGGAAGCTGGGATTTTTTTTTTTTATTCCAGCCAGCCACATGTCTAGCTAAAAACCAGGATTTCTTTTAATATGTAAGAAATAAATAACATATTGGGAGGAAATTAATAGTCTCTGCCACAGCATATAAACATTAGGCACAATGTGCTCACAGTAAACATTTAGTGAATATTACACATACGTCTTTTTTTTCGCCCATAGGTCTTTTCTTTTCAAAAGCATCCAAGTTTTTCTATATCTCTATGCCTATAATTACATGGAAGTTAGAACCCAAAATATTCATTTAGCTAAAGGAATTCCTATTTTCTAGAGTCCTCTAGAAATCCAAACATCCTTTGGAAGGGGCAACCATTAAATAAACTAATATTGCTATTACCACAGGTTATAAAACTGAACTTTAACAGGAATCAATTAAAACACTGAGAGAGTAATGGCATCTACCTGTGGCTTCCCTGTGTGCGCAGGGGTTGGAGGAGTAGAGAATCCTCTGCGCATATTTCCCTCGGGGACCTCTATTAGACACCTTCTATCCCCCTCTTGCCTGCCCTAGTACCTCAGTCCTGACCTTGTCTTTCTGAGTCATTTTGAAACCTGATGTTCACAGTTGATAGCCTTAATGGAGGGAGAGGGGAGAGACCATTTATCGTTCATTTGATGAATATTTATCTAGCACTAATGATGCGTCAGGAGCATTCTAGAAACTGGGGTTACAGAATCTCTGCCCTCATGGAGTTTTTATTCTCATGAAAGAATACATACATAAAGCAAATAAACATGTAATGATAGATAGTAGATAACATCCAGTATAAATGGAGATAAATAATGCAGAGAAGGGGGTCAGGCGACATGGTGAACAGAGGAAGCAGCTCTTGGAAGGTGAAATATGAACAAAGATCTGAAGGAGATAAAGGAACAGCTATGCTGATAGTTGAGGGAATACTTTTCCAGAATGGAAAGAGCAAGCACAAATGTACTGAGGCAGGAATGTATCTGAAAAGTGTGTCTGGAACGCACTGTTCCAGTGTGACTGGAACAGAAAGAACAAAAGGAAGAATAGTAGGAGATTACACCAGAAGGGAACTGACACCCTGCATGGTCCCTGTAGACAGCGGGGAATACCCACACTTGCTTTTCGTTATAGAATGCTTTATGTGTCTCCTCTGTATGCTGTCATTTTCCCTTTTCTCTTGCCTTCTCTTTACTCAACAGTCATTTTCCATTTTCTTCCTCAAGAACATTTGTCATTTTGACTGCCCAGAACCCCACTCCTTTTCTAAAGCTGCAAGGTGATTTTTTTGCAGGGAAAATGGCATCTTCCCCATTGCTTGTGCTAATCAAAGTGCTATGTGTATCAGTGATATATGTATCAGTTCAGCCAATCACACCTCTTTCCCTGAATTAGCTTCTTCACGAAGATGGAGAATGATTGAAGCTCCATCAACCTGACCATAATACCAAAAAGATTGTCCAGTAGTTTCTGGTTCCCCAAAGCTACCCCGGTTTTTCTGTCCTTTATGAGACTTGATTGTAAAGATTTTCTCTCAATTTCATAATCTGACCAAGACCTTCCAGCAAATTCAGTTTTAACAAAGAACCCCTAACTTATCATCAATCTACCCTGGTTCATTTTCCTATCATGACTCATATCATATGGTGTTCCCATTAATGCTAGGCTGTGGACTTGCAGAAACTGGCCCTTTCATAGCTAAAATAAATTTGTCATTACAAACTAAAATTTCAATTGGAACAAAATGCTAGCATTTTCCAGTTGGTTTATCAGGATAGTTTTATAAGAAAGCGACATTTGCTATGATTTGACACATTAGGGAAAAAAGTTATCTTTACAAGAGATAAAGAGAAAAAATAATAAAGAGAAAGCAAGGATTAGAACATTGTAATTAAGCACACAGGCTCTGGCATCACACAGCTTGAGTATGCAGCTCAGCTCTGTCCTCTGGTAGCTACTCAACTTTAAGCAAGGACTTATCTTTGGTTCCTCTAGAAACAGACCCTTAGATAAGGATTCCATTATGAGTGATTTTAGGAAGTGATCCCAGGAAACACCAGTGGGGGAAGTGAGAGAGGAATGTGGAGGTAGCCAATTGAAAGTACCAGAACAGTTTTCCTCAGGAAGATGGCAGCAGAATAGGGTCCTTCCTATGCTTGCCTCATCCAACAAATACAACTAGATAGCTATCAACTCTTCCAAAGTATCCCAGAAGTCAACCTAAAGACTGGCAGAACAAACTCCACAACTAAAGGTAGAGAAGTGGGCACCCTGAAGAAGGTAGGAAGTGCAGAGATGTAGTGTAGGGGAGAAACAGATCCTGGCTGCTGTGGAGTAGAGGTAACCATGGTCTTGGAGAAGGGTGAGAGAGAAAGAGAGAGAGAGAGAGAGAGAGAGAAGCACACAAGGGAATGCACAGAGAGAACATTTCCCCATAGCCATTGGCTTAGAAAGTGAGAGGGACTGAATTTCATGAGTTCTTGCAACCAGAGAGGCTTAAAGCTTGTATTTTAAATGTCAGCAGGCTTGACTCTGGGAGCATCTGGAGGCATTTAGGCTGCTCTTGAAGAAAAGGCAGGCAAACAACTTGGGGACATACAGTGTGGAAACAGCCATCTGAAAACCACGTGGGAAACACAATGGGGAGATTATTTGCTCTTCTCAGACGATGTCCCTGAGAAAAAACATTCATGGGAGACCTCTTAGGGAACAAAGTTGCTGGCCAGTGTTATTTCCCTCCTCCACTTCTCAGCAGAAACACAAAGCCACCTGTGGGAACCAATGTAGTGTGGACACTGGCTGACTAACTTGCTTACACCAAGCTCCACACCACTGTACTCTGATGGGACTGCCTTTCTCAGCCACATTTTTCTCAGTCCCAGTTCAGTAGGCACCTACCCCATAAGACCATCACAAACTCCTGCTCACACCTGCACATTGGGCTCCTTGCTCAGCGGGGAGCCTGCCTCTCTCTCTGCCTCTGCCTGCCACTCTGCCAGTGTGTGCTCTTTCCCTCTCTTTGTGACAAATAAATAAATAAATAAATAAATAAATAAAGCAATGATCATAAGGATACTCACTGGACTTGAGAAAAGAATGAAAGACATCAGTGAGACTCCTACCATGGAGATAAAAGAGTTAAGAAAGAATCAATCAGAGATGAAGAGTACAATAAATGAGATTAGAAATATGCTTGATGCGGGCGCCTGGGTGGCTCAGTGGGTTAAAGCCTCTGCTTTCGGCTCAGGTCATGATCTCAGCGTCCTGGGATCAAGGCCCGCATCGGGCTCTCTGCTCAGCAGGGAGCCTGCTTCCTCCTCTCCCTGTCTCTCTGCCTGCCTCTCTACCTACTTGTAATCTCTCTCTCTGTATCAAATAAATAAATAAATCTTTAAAAAAAAATATGCTTGATGCAATGAATTGCAGGTGGGAAAAAGCAGAGAAATGAATTAATGACCTAGAAGGCAAAGTAATGAAAAGCAATGAAGCTGAACGAAAGAGAGTAAAAAACATTTGCAAAATGAGAACAGACTTAGGGAACTAAGTGACTCTATCAAATGTAATAACATTCATATTAGAGGAGTCCAAGAAGAAGAGAGAGAGAAAAGGGGGGCAGAAAATTTATGTGAAGAAATAATACTTGAAAACTTCCCTAATCTGGGGAAGGAAACAATATCCAGATCCAGGAGGCACAGAGATCCCCCAACAAAATCAACAAAACAGATCCATGTCAAGACATATTATAATTAAACTGGCAAAATACAGTGATAAGGAAAAATTCTTAAAAGCAGCAAGAAAAAAGAAGACACTGACTTATAAGGGAAATCCCATAAGGCTATCAGCAGATTTTTCAGCAGAAACTCTCTAAGCCAGAAGGGATAGGCATGATATATACAAAGTGCTGAGTGGGAAAAATCTGCAGCCAAGAATATTCTATCCAGTAAGGCTAACACTTAAAATAGAAGGAAGAATAAAGTTTTGCAGACAAATAAAAATTAAAGGAGTTTATGATCATTAAACCAGACCTGCAAGAAATACTAAAGGGGACTCTGCAAAGAAAGTGACAGTATGAAAGTAGTAAACACAAATGCAGTAAAAATGAATATTTCTATTAAAAAAAGCAAAGGAAATCACAAAATAAAAGGATATAAAATATGATAACATATACCTAAAATGTGGGGAAGACCAGAGTAAAGAATGGGTTTAAACTTAAATGACCACCAACTTAATATAGACTGCTATATGCATCTGTTATATACAAACATGGTAACCACAAATCAAAACCTATGAATAAATATGCAAAGAATAAAGGCAAACAAATCCAAATATGTCACTAAAAAACCCAGCAAACCATGAAAAAGGGAAAGATAAGAAAGGATCAGAGAAAATCTCTAGAAACAACCACAAAACAAGTAATGAAATAGCAATAAATACATATCTATCAATAATTACTTTGAAGGTTAATGGACTAAATGCTCCAATCAAAAGAGTGTCAGAATGGATAAAAAAAACAGGATCCGTCTATTTGCTGCCTACAAGAGGCTCATTTTAGACCTAAAGTCACCTGCAGATTGAAAGTAAGAGGATGGAGAAACATTTATCATGCAAATGAATACCAAGAAAGCCAGAGTAGCATTACTTATATCAGACAAACTAGATTTAAAACAAAGACTGTAAGGAGAGGCTAAGAAGGGCACTATGTAATAATAAAAGGGACAATCCAACAAGAACATATAACAATTGTTCTTATGCACCCAACATGGGAGCACCCAAATACATAAAATGATTAATAACAAATATAAAGGAACAAATTGATAGTAATACAATAATAGTGGGGGACTTTAACACCCCACTTAAATCAATGGATACATCTTCCAAACAGAAAATCAACAAGGAAACAATGGATTTGAATGACACACTGGATCAAATGGATTTATCAGATATATTCAGAACATTCCATCTTAAAATGGATCCTTGTTCTTTTCAATCACACCTGGGACATTTTCCAGAAAAGTTCACATATTAGGCTGCGAAATAGACCTCAACAAATTCAAGAAGATTGAAGTCATACCATGTACCTTTTCTTACCACAACGCTTTGAAACTAGAAGTCAACCACAAGAAAAAATCTGGAAAGACAACAAATACATGGAGGTTAAGATACTACAGCAAATGGGTCAACCAGGAAATAAAAGAAGAAATAAAAAACTACATGGAAAAAATGAAAATGAAAACACAACGTTTTAAAACCTTTGAGATTCAGAAAAGCGGTTCTCAGAGGGAAGTTTATAGCAATACAGGCCTATCTCAAGAAGCAAGAAAAATCAGAAAAATCTCAAATATACAACCTAACATTAGTTAGCTACATTAGTAGCTAGAAAAAGAATACAGATGAAACCTCAAGCCAGCAGAAGAAGGGAAATAATAAATATCAGAGCAGAAATAAATGATATATACACTACAAATACAATAGAACAGATCAATAAAACCAGGAGCTGGTTCTTTGAAAAAATTGATAAAATTGATAAACCCCTACCAGACTTATCAAAAAAAGAAAAGACCCAAATAAATAAAATCACAAATGAGAGAGGAGAAATAACAACCAACACCACAGAAATACAAACCATTATAAGAGAATATTATGAAAAACTATAGGCCAACAACTGGATTAACTTAGAAGAAATGGATAAATTCCTAGAGACATATAATCTATGAAAACCAAAACATGAAGAAATAGAAAACTTGGACAGACTGAAACGCAGCAAAGAAAATGAATCAGTAGTCAAAAAAAATCCCAACAAATGGAAGTCTAGGGCTTGAATTCTACCAAACATTTAAAGAAGAGTTAATACGTTTTCTTCTTAAACTCTTCCAAAAAATAGAAAAGGAAAGAAAACTTCCAAATTCATTCTGAGGCTAACATTACCCTGATACCAAAACCAGAAAAAGGCACTACAAAAAAAGAGATCGGCCAATATCTCTGATGAATATAGATGCAAATATCCTCAACAAAATACTACCAAACTGAACCCAACAATAAATTTTAAAAAATCATTCACCGGGCGCCTGGGTGGCTCAGTGGGTTAAAGCCTCTGCCTTCGGCTCAGGTCATGATGTCAGGGTCCTGGGATGGAGGAGCCCCCGCATTGGGCTCCCTGCTCAGCAGGGAGCCTGCTTCCTCCTCTCTCTGCCTGCCTCTCTGCCTCCTTGTGATCTCTCTCTCTCTGTCAAATAAATAAAAATTAAAAAATAAATAAAAAATCATTCACCACAATCAAGTGGCATTTATTCCTGGGTTACAAGGGTGGTTCAATATTTGCAAATCAATCAGCTTGATACAAAACATTAATAAAGGAAAGGATAAGAACCATATGATCATTTCAATATACACAGAAAAAGCATTTGACAAAGTAAAACAGCCATTCATAATAAAAACCCTCAACAGGTGAGTTTAGAGGAAACCTACCTCAACGTAAAAAAAGCTGTATATAAAAAACCCCAGCTAACATCATCCTCAATGGGGAAAAACTGAGAACTTTTCCTGTATGGTTAGGAACATGACAGGGACGTCCACTCTCACCACTTTTATTCAAAATGGTCCTGGAAGTCCTAGCCACAGCAATCAGAAAACAAAGAGAAATAAAATTCATCCAAATCAGCAAGAAAGAAGTAAATATCTAAAAATATTTAGTAAAATATCTAAAAANGCCACAGCAATCAGAAAACAAAGAGAAATAAAATTCATCCAAATCAGCAAGAAAGAAGTAAAACCTTCACTATTTGCAGATGACTTGATACTATATGTAGAAAACCCAAAATATCCCACTAAAATNTATCTAAAAAACTGTTAGAACTGATAAACAAATTCAATAAAATTGCAGGATAAAGCATCAATGTATAGATATCTGCTACATGTCTATACACCAATAATGAAGCAGCAGAAAGAGAAATAAAGAAATCAAATCCACTTACAATTGCACCAAAATAATAAGATGCCTAGGAAGAAACCTAACCAAAGTGAAAGACCTGTACTCTTAAAACTATAAAAACACTGATGAAAGAAATCAAAGATGCCACAAAGAAATAAAAAGCCATCCCATGCTCTTGGATTAGAAGAATGAAATTTGTTAAAATGTCTATATTACCCAAAGAAATATATATATTTAATGCAATCCTTATCAAAATACCAACAATGGTCTTCACAGAACTAGAACAAACAATCGTAAAATTTGTATGGAACCACAGTAAAACCCCAAATAGCTAAAGCAAACTTAGAGAAAGAAAAAAAAAAAAGCAAAGCTGGAGGCATCACAACTCTGGACTTGAAGTTATATTACAAAGCTATAGTGATCAAAGCAGTATGGTGCTGACTTAAAAATAGATATAAATCAATAGAACAGAATAGAAAACCCATAAATGAACTCACAATTATATGCCCAATTAATCTTTGACAAAGCAAGAGAGAATATCCAATGGGAAAAATGTCTGTTCAACAAATGGTGTTGGGAAAACTGGACAGGAACATGCAAATGAATGAAAATGTACCATTGTGTTTCACCACATGCAAAAACAAACTCAAAATGGATTAAAGACCTCAATGTGAGACCTGAAACCATAAAAGTCCTTGAAGAAAGTACAAGCAATGATCTCTCTGATATTGGCCATAGCAGCTTTTTTCTAGATAGGTCTCCTGAAGCAAGGGAAACAAAAGCAAAAATAAATTATTGAGACTACATAAAAACAAAAGACAAAAGCAT
This sequence comes from Ailurus styani, assembly GCA_002007465.1. Classification (NCBI taxonomy): domain Eukaryota; kingdom Metazoa; phylum Chordata; class Mammalia; order Carnivora; family Ailuridae; genus Ailurus; species Ailurus styani. The sequence goes on along the minus strand of LNAC01000255.1, from coordinate 1,063,763 downwards.
TTCTGCACAGCAAAGGAAACAATCAACAAAACTAAAAGGCAACCTTATGGAATGGGAGAAGATATTTGCAAATGACTTATCTGATAAAGGTATGACCTATCTGATAAAGATACTACATATCTAGTATCCAAAATATATAAAGAACTTTTACACAATTCAACAACCAAAAAAATGAATAATCTGATTAAAAATGGGCAGAAGACATGAATAGACATTTTTCCAAAGAAGACATACAGATGGCCAACAGACACATGAAAAGATGCTCAATATCACTTACCATCAGGGGAAATACAAATCAAAACTACAATGAGGTATCACCTCACACCTGTAAGAATGGCTGAAATCAACAACGCAAGTAATAACAGGTGTTGGCAAGGACGTGGAGAAAGGGGAATTCTCTTATACTGTGGGAATGTAAACTGGTATAGCCACTGTGGAAACCAGTATGGAGTTTCCTCAAAAAGATAAAAATAGAACTATCCTACAATCCAGCAATCACACTACTATTTACCCAAAGAATACCAGAATTCTTATACGAAGGGACGCTTGCACCCTGATGTTTATAGCGGCATTATTTACAATAGCCAGATTGTAGAACCAGCCCAAGTGTCCATTGACTGATGAATGGGTAAAGATGTGAGCTATATATGGATTATATGGAATCATATATATCACAGAATATTATTTCTCCATAAAAAAAGAATGAAATCTGGCCATTTTGCCATTTGCAAGGACATGGATAGAGCTGGAAAGTATTATGCTAATAAAATCAGTCGGTCAGAGAAAGACAAATGCCACATGATTTCACTCCTATGTGGAATTTAAGAAACAAAACAAACAAGAAAATAGAGAGAGGCAAACCAAAAAACAAACTCTTAATTATGGAGAACAAATAGTTGGTTACCAAGAGGGGAGGTTGTGGGGGGAATGTGTTAAATAGATGAAGGGAATTAAGGAATACACTTGTAAAGAGCACCGGGTATTGTATGGAATTGTTGAATCACTATATTGTACACCTGAAACTAATATTACACTGTATATTAACTAACTGGAACTTAAATAAAAACTTAAGAAAAAAAAAAGAAAGAATGTACATTACCAAAATAGTTACTTCTAGGCCACTGGAGCATGACCCTACTAGAAGTCTCTGGGAGGTAGTGTGAAAACATGCTGTTCAGTTCTGTCCCACTTAAGAAGCAAGAGAGCTGGGGTATTTATACACCCACTCTCATCAATCATTGGTTAAAGACTAGTGGTGGAGGGGAGGCGGGTGTTAGGATGGGGAAATGAGCATAATTCTCCAGCACTTCCGGGCTACTTTGATGGCCAGGGAAACAGAGGCAGACCCTTGCAGTGGGAAGTCAGCCAATATCTGCCAAGATGGTGAAGACCTGAGGAACATGGGAGGGGGTGCTGACAGCACCTGCTACACTGCTTAGCTCTGTAAGCATCAGCTTTCCCCGTGTGTAAAATAGGAATCATAACAACACCTCGCAGAGCAGCTGTGAAATTAAATGAGACAACGCATGTGCCCTGCATCACACATGGAGTACACGACAAGTTCAGGAGACGTGAGCATTGTGAGAGAGACAGAGGGAAGCACATGGGAAGCCCAAGAGGAATGAGTAGGGAGAAGGAGGAGGTGGTAAATAGGAAAAAAGTAACGTCTATCAGTTGAAAATACAAAACAGACCTTGGGAAAGAAGCAGTATTCTTCCATGTGTTCCAGAGCAAACAGGGCTCTCTGCAAAGACCTTTCAAGAGATTTGCTTCTTGGGGTGCCTGGGTGGCTCTGCTGGTTAAGGGGCTGACACATTTCGGCTCAGATCATGATCTCAGGGTCCTGGAATCAAGCCCCACATTGGACTCTGCACTCAGTGTAGAGTCTGCTTGTCCCTCTCCCTTTCTTCCTCCTCTTGCTCACTCTCTAAATACATACATACATACATAAAATCTTTATAAAAGAGAAAGAGAGATCTGCTTCTTGAAAGTCAACAAGAAGGGTTGAACAGCACAACCCTTATTGTCTAAAGGTTGACAATACAGTGGTCTAAAGGTTAAATACAGTGGCAAGAAAGAGGGGAGAAGAGAAAGGATCTTTTTTTCTGAAAATTTTGCTGAAATTACGCTTCTAGCTTACTTCCTGTCTTTACCAATGAGGAGGGCAATTAGTTCTTTCAATATGATAAGCACATCCAAGTTCCTGCCTTTTCTAAGAGGGAAAGGAAATTGGTTCATAAAGGTGTTAGCACTATTTTTTAAAAATGAAATTAAATGAAAGCTCTTTCATTAATTTTGAATTAATCTATTTTTATTAATTTATTTGTAATGCATCTGGACTTTTTTCTTTCCAACAAGTCATATGGCTCATACCTCCTTAGTAGGTTTTAAATCTGCCCCCTCCCTAGTTCAGATTCTCATCATTTCTTGTGCAGATGCTTCATTCAACACTTATTTATCCCACCCAACTGGATGTCCTACAATTCAGTTCAATTCTGACATTACCCACCAGGAGATAGTATCAGGGCCCGGTCCCACAAGACTCCCCCCTCCTCCACTTCCGACATCAACAGCCAAGTCCAGGTTGTCACCTGTGCTTCTGATCAATTGGTTATGAATCAGAGGTTTCCACAACTGCCTCCTCAGGTTCAGTTAATTTGCTCACAAAACTCAGAGAAACGTCTTATTAGATTGCTGGTTTATGAGAGGATGTAACTCAGAAACAGCCAGATATGGGCAAGGGGATGTAGAGTTTCCATGTTCTCTCAAAGAGTGACATTCAAAGCAAGGATAGGGGTAGGAAACAGCAAAGGGAGGGGTTCAGGGAAGGCCTTGCTGGGAGAGTAAGACTGAGTAAGGGCCTGAAGCAGGTGAAGGGGTGAACCATGAGGTACCTGGGGAGCAGCATTTCTGGCAGAGGGAACAGCAAGTTCAAAGGCCATGAGGTTTTAAACATACGGATTTTGAGATGCCAACCAGACATCTAAGTGGAGCTGTCAAGTGGGTAGCTGCATGCATAAAGACTCTGGACTTCAGGGGAGATCACTAAGAACAACTTCTTTTGCTTTGGGGCCACCTTCCTCCAGGTAGGGTGACCAACGGTCCCCGTTTCCCTGGAACTGAGGAGTTTTCCAGGATGCAGAACTGTCGGTCCTAAAACCAGCAGAGTCCTGAGTAACCACTGCTCACTGTAATTCCAGGTCATCCTATTGCCGGGGGGATGCTTGTAAAATATAATACTAANTGTCGGTCCTAAAACCAGCAGAGTCCTGAGTAACCACTGCTCACTGTAATTCCAGGTCATCCTCTTGCCGGGGGGGATGCTTGTAAAATATAATACTAAAAAAGGAGTCCTAAATATCCTTCAATAGTTCCTTCCAGCTTGAAGGATAAGAGCTAAAGTTCTACAGAATTCAGCATAAAAGTCCTTTTCTGCACTGGCCCGGTGTCTCACCTGGCCCTCCCTCACCAGCACCCCATCCCCTGCTGGCCAGCCCCACAGCCAACACACCTTTCTCAACAATCACCCAGCTCATGGCTTCCTGAATAAGTTAACACATTCTCAATCGTTCTCTTTCCCACCCCAAACCCAACATCCACTTCTTGTAGCTAAAATCCCTCTCTCACTCAAGTCTCATTTCATGTGCCAGCTCCTAGGACCCTTCTGGGGTCTGATACACATTTTATCTCCATGTCCGTGGTGCTCACTCCATCCTGCCAAGGGCTGAATCCAGGCTTACTGGGTTCTGAAGCTTATACAATCTGAGGGACCCTCTTTAAGAAAAATAATAAAAAATTACAAATACTTACTGATGTAGGCATAAAAGTGGGTTGTTTATTTAGAAGGGACACATAAAAATGAGCAGTCCTAAAGATTAAGATTCACAGTAAATCTCCCTGTGACCCCATCCTTTCTACCCTGCATGGTAATTATAGGTTTAATTGTCTGTCTCTCTTAGCCTGTAGGCTCTTTGGGGGCAGAGAACTTACCTGGCATGTCTTTGCTTCCCGATTGCCCAGTCCATAAAAGCAGCTCAATGGATGTTTGTTGACTGACTAAATGAATGGTCAGTCTGGGGGTGACAAAGAACACTGACTGGTCTTTGAGTCAGGTTCTGGTTTTTGCAACTGTAGCCACTGACCAGTTGTATTACCTGAAGATGAGAAATAAGGAAATTAACCTCCCAGAGATTAAAAGACATTAGGTGAGTTACCTGCATGAAACAGCCAGGAGGGGTGCCCAGCCGGAATAGGTGCTGAGTAAATATCCATTTACTCTCTTCTCCCAACCTTGGGTTCTGTTTGTCTTCCATCAGTCATATATCCCCAAGGCAGGAATATGAGCCAGAAAGTGATGCCCCTGCCTGTGAATACATGAACTTATTTAGCTCTGCTGTCTTTCATTTCAGAACCAAGATCAATGTATTAGCCGAAATATTTTCCCTGCCACTCACGAGTTAAGATCACTTAATTGATCTTTTGACCCTCATATTTGTCTGCAGGTCAGAAGGTGCATCTATAATGTGCCACTGCGTGCTTGAACACAGTCCAGGGTCTGTAAATAAGGATGGGAGAGTGCTGTTTCTGCCGTTTAAGCCAATCAATGTTAATGTTTTAAAGAAACCAATTTCCTTCCTTGTAAACCCAAGTATATAATAAATAAGTAATTCAGCTTCCCTGCAATATTTATGATGGGCAGGTGGCATTTCTGCTCTCTGAGAAAAGCATGTTGTCTAAGAACGTTGGACGCCTTTGGGTAACAATGCCACCAGTGCTAATCATAGCAACTCTGTATCTGTTGCTTTTGGGCGTTTGTCCAATGAGCAGAGCAACCTTGGGAATTAAGTAGAGCATCACCATTTTAAAGATGAAGAAACACAAGAAATAGTAAATAAAATTACAAAGCCAGTATTCTCAGGAGTCAGTGTTCCAGCTCGTCTGTTTTGAACATGTTGCTACTCTCTGTGGAGGGCAAAAATTACAGTCCAGAGTGACAGCTCATACAAAGGACCACAATCCCTAGAACCTTATTCCAGATGATCCATTCTGCTTGGCTGTACCACCTGGACAGAACCCAGGGTTGATTACACTGTGCATGGTGCCTGGTTCACTGTGCCCCATTCAGTAACCGGCATCCCACATCAGGCTCCGATCTCTCAGGCTGAGTCATTTGTTTGGGCCAGTGAAGATCTTCAGGTAACATCCCTGTGTATTTCTTTTGGAAATTTCTGGTTTTGAGATGACTTAGCTCACCCTGGTGTTTGCTAAATATGGTCCAGGTGGCTGTTGCAATCAGTCACTGCTTTTTCTTGGATGGAAATTACCTGTTGCTGCTGCTGCTGCTGATGGTAGTGGTGGTTAAAACATTTATCCAATACTTACTGGAGCCCAAGGACTGTGCTAACAGCCTTACAAAATTTCATTTAATTTCTAGAACAATCCTTGAGGTGTATATTAATGTCTTCATTCTTTTAATTGAGACACTTTAGGCCTAGGAAGTTGCAGAAAATACCTACTTCTAGACCACACAGGTAACAAGTAACCAGCACAGCCAGGGTTCAAATTAGGGCCTTGCCAATCATACAGTAGATGTGCCTTTAGCCTCCATGATACTTCCAGTGGGAGAAGAGTCAGTATTAGCTCTTATGTAGCATAAGCTCCAGCCTTATTTAGGAAATAACTTTATTTCTATCAAAGGATATGTATCCCTCCCTCCCTTCCTCCCTCTATCCATCCATCCATCCATCCATCTGCTCACACTAACTCTTCCTTTGCCTGGAATGTTGCTCTGCTCTCCCTGTTTTGGGGAGCTAACCCTTCTCAACCTTTAAGCCTCATTTGTAAATTTTAGCTCCTCCTCATGATGCTTTGCATATCCTATTCAAGGGTGGGTCCAGACTTTGTGGGGCCTCAGCCACAATGTGCAGCCATGGAGGATGACCTTAAGTGTGATCAAGGGTAGAAACTGGAATGAAACAGCACTATAGAGTTCAGCTCCATTTCCCCATCAGGTTTGGTGTTTACTGAATGCTTGATGTGGCATAATCACAATCTTCTATAGCTTAATGTCGAATCCGAGTATTGGAGTGGCCTTTCTCTAAAATATTGAACCATTTCACCTCAGTAGGTAAACTAAGGTTCTAACAATTTAAGACCATAACTGCTGTGATTCAATTTAAAGTGGCTGGGCTTGTCTTCGGCATCCCCCAAAGTTGCAGTCGATCGAAAAGCAAGAGCAAGCAGCTCAGGCCTAACCTGAGGCTCCGGATTCCAGCATCTGTCATCCTCATTTCAATGGCCAGCTCAGTCTGCAACGTGTGCTTATTAGAACTGTTTTTGCTTATACACCCTTTGTCAAAATCAGATTGCAATAAATGTTATACTGTATTAATAACTCCTGCTAAAACTTAGAATTGTGTGTTTCTGACATACTAACAGGAACTCAGCAAATGTTATTACCTGCATTTTCCCTACAGAGATGAATCTGATCAGTGTCACGTGATCCCAAGGGCACACAAGCTGGTAAAAGTAGAGCAAACCAGGTTATGATTACAATGTAAATGTTCTTTGTACTCTGCCACACTGAATTTCCCAAGAACTAAATCAGAAAAAAACAAAACAAAACAAAAAAACCCAGAAAACTAGGTTTGATGGCTTCATCAATCAGGGTCTGGATTTACATTTCTGTGTACAAAGTAGTCTCACTAGAGAATAATAGATGAAATACAGGAAATCCAAGATAGTCACTGTTTTTGCAAATGGTATTTCCAAAAAGCCTGTAGTGGAACCATCTGAATATTATTCCCTCCCCTTTGATTTGTTTTATTGTCAGTTATGGAACCGTTTCTCTACTGAGACTAGTCGGTAGATGCTGCCCCAAAATCTGACATTGATTTAGATGTGGTCATTCCCCTTATTAGCACTTTGGCTCAAATCTTCTCCCAAGAAGATCTGCTTACAAATCCCTGAACATTTCTAAATCTACCTCTAGACTCTGGGTCCTCAGGGGGAATTAAGGGAAAGCCACAAGTTGATCTTCACAAGACCAGATCAGGCTTCCTCCAAATTCTGCTTCCCAGTCCATTAAGTACAACGACTCTGCACCATTTCTCCTCTTCTGTGGAACCAGCTGTTTATCATCAGAATAAGTCAACTTGAAATTACAGATAGAACCCAAGTCCCCAGCTCTCCTCCATCCCAGGCCACATCCTGGAAGAAAAAAGGTAATAGTGGGCTTACATTTACTGTAACAAACCATATTTCTCTACATCTGTCCCACTCCCCTGCCCCCATTATTACTGGGAAGTCTGGGGCAAGGACACTCCTGAGCTCATCAATACAGGATTCTGTGCTTCCTCCTGTCCCCCACCATCTCAGCCCCCCTCACAGAAGTTTTTGTCCAGGTCTCAGCCACCAAGTCCAGTGCAGTGCTCCCTCTGGTGCCCATCTGGAGTGCTGTCTCCATCACACCACGGACTGTCTTGGCTCATGGAGGTACTGGGACCCACAAAAGCTGCAATCAGGTCCCTCTAGGTGGCCACCAATGCTGCCACCATCCTTCATGCTCCCTGCATTGATCCTTGAAGTCTCAATGTCATGTCCATGGCTACTCTGCTACAAAGAGGAAATGCTCTTTCTGTGCATTTGGGTCCTTCCCCAAGCATGGCCCAAAGCTTTGTTGACAAGCGTTCTAGACGCTCACAGAGATGTATGAGAGCAGCTCTTGGGTTTTTACTTGTACCTTCTCCTCTAGGACTCTCTTGGGAGCACCCGGAAGGTGAATTGAACTATACTTAAACCACTCCTGCCTCAGACCATTGAGACATTGTTCTTGGGCAGAATTTGTGTGCTGGACCTCTGTCCTTAGCACCAACTCCTTCCTGGGAGGATTTAACAGCCCCTCCAGCAAACAGGTTCTGCCAGGCTCATGCCACTGGTCCTTTTTCTGTGCAAGTAAATTCAAGTAGAAAAAAAAAAATTACTCTCCAATCGGGACCCTTGAAACTGATGTATAGTCAAATCACCTGCTTCCAACCCTGAGTTTACCATCACTCAACCCCAAAACATACAGGAAGTTGTTGGGAAACTGAATTGGTTGACTTCCACAAATCACACCCAGCAGATTCTCTCCACATGAGGTAGATTATTCAGGCATGAGTGGTCCCTGCTGTACCCTTGCTTCCTACTCCAGACATACCATGGGATGGGCAGAAATTCATGCCATGGGACAGCCTGCCCCAGCCAGCAATAATCTGTCACCTCCACTGATCTTCCAGGTCTGAAGTAAGCCAGGACATCTGTTTGTTCCTGTCTGGGGTGGTCCCTTAGTGGTTGCTAAGGTAGTTAGAGCAAGACCCAAGAAAAATGTAGCAATTATGAAGGTCTTTGCAATTCTAGAATCCCTGTGATGTGCCTGAGTAGGGAAGCTGCTTATGGAAACTTCGTGATTTCTTCTCTGGGAATTTTACTTTCTGAAAGACTATTTGACACTGGTCCCCTTGACATCAACAAGCACAAGGATACTGTGGGCTCTGACAGAAGAAACTTTCTTCTGGAAACAGTTGCAAAAGAGGTAAATGGTAGCAAATGGATTTAGTCCATGTGACTTTTTTTTAGTCCATGCATCTAACCATGTCTGAAATTAGTTAGATCATCTAAAAGTAGAAATGGTAGCAAAAAAACAAAAACAAAAAAACCAACCCCAACATTTTTTTCTCACTGCCCCTCCCCTTCCACCCCACCACCCCTCACCCCACCCTCAGGTTTAGCTTATGCTGGAAGTGCCTGCTGCCAAAAATGTCATGTAGTTAAGTTCCACTTAGCCTCACCCATGGCTTCTTCCTCACCTGGAACAATAATAACCTAACAAACGCTGAATACCCTCAAGACATATTCAATGCTCTGTTCGTGTTGCTGCATTTATAGGACAAATGGAGAGAATATGACCAAGATGATGACAGTGAGCAATTAATACTACCTGACCAAGCACTGTTCTCAGCAAAATTTGACTTAGTCTGGGCAGAGAGAGAGAAAATTCAAGGGCACAGAGCAAATGGCAGAAGGCTGGCAGATGCCCTGGACTTTCATACACATGTCTAGAGCTCAGATTCCCTAATATGAGGCAGGCACTGTGAAGGACTTACTTAGTTCCTTCCTTAATCCCCCCAATCCTGATGTGGGTATTATCATCTCTATGTATAGCCCAGGAACCTGGGGCTCCTCAGTGACTTGACATGGCTTCCACAATCACAAAGAAAAATATCCCTGAGGTTCTGACCAAGTCCTTTAATCATGAGTGCATCAGTCAAAACTCAGTTGTGAGAGACAGAAACCCAACTCAAACTAGCTTTGGGGTAAGAGGGAGGAACTTCTAGATGATCTAACTAATTTCAGACATGGCTAGATGCATGGACTAAAAAAAAGTCACATGGACTAAATCCATCTCTCCATTGATCTTTTTATCCACGCATCTTGCCACTGTTCCATTTTGTGTGTGTGAATTTTATTCTCTTCTTCTGTAGAATTTGCCCCTTACGATCAGAAAAATGACCCAAGTGGGTCTAGCCAGCATTATATTTTATTTCATGATCCTAGGAGAAGAAGAGACTTTCTTTTCCAGAATCCATAATTTCTCAGGGAAGACATTGGCTCCGTTCAGGTCATCTCCCACTTATCCTTGAGCCAATCACCACAGTAGGGAAATTGAGTCCCATGACTGACAGCCAACCAGGGCCATGCAGAGAGGGAAGTGGTAGCTCTTTGAAAGGAAGGTTGCTGGTCAAACAAGGCAGGTATCCATCAGAGAATTTAACAGAACTAGTTGGGACTTAATTTACATACAATTCCTTATGAACGTGGGTCTAGCACTTTTCATGGTGTTAATTTCCTTTTGTTTTACATGCTTTCTATAATCTGTGGTCTACTTATGGAAGTGGGATGCAATGACGAACTTGGAAGTACCAATAAGGTCTTTGTGTGTGTTTAAAAAGAAAGAGCCAATAATTAGTGGTTTTCTTTCTAGAACAAAGTTTGTTGTTAAAACAGAGTCACTGGACTCTTTTAAAAACTATTTTTTAAGACGGTGTATCATCGCTTTGCAGTGTTTTTGCCAAAAATGTTTAACCCAAAATTATTCATGAAAAAAAAAGAAAAAAGAATCAGACAACTGCCAAAAAAGAAAAAAAAAATGACTTGGACGCTCTAAAAATGTCAATTTTATAAAAGACCCCCCCCAAAAAAAGAGAAGGCTGAGGAGCCATGCCTAATCAGATTAAGGAGACCCAAGAGTCATGACAACTAAATATAGAGTATGATCTTTGATTAGATCCTGAATTAAAAAAAAAATTCTAAGTGGCATTTCCAGAACGATTCAGGAAATTCAATACTAAGATCTATATATTAGATAATGATATTGTACCAACATTACATTTTCTGAGTGTGCCTGTTGTGTAGAAGAATGTCCTTGTTCTTAGGAGACAATTTGCTGATGTATTTAGTTGATGAAAAGTCAAGATGATGAAATTAATTTTCAAATGGTTCAGAAAAGAAATGCACACATAGATCTGGAGAGAGAGGAAATGAGGCCAAATATTAGGAATTAGTGAATCTAGGTGGAAAGTACATGGGTATTCACTACATATTATACTGTTCTTATAATTTTTCTCTAGGTTTTAAATGTTTCCAAATAAAATATTGATGGGAAGGGGAAAAAACTAAGGCACAGTCTCATAATAATAAAATTCAATTCTCCCACCCACAATACAGGATGAAAAGTCCAAAAAAAGAAAAGAACCCTCAGTCATGTAAATAAGGGGTCATTATTGCCGGCTAAATAAATGAGGCGAGTTTTAACGTTTTTGACAGAGCTGCAAGATCCAAACCTGTTCAAGCCTGTGATGTTGCGCTGCGGTTGGTGCCACCTGGCGGTAGTTGTCTGCTTCAGCCTAAATAAGGATGGTGGTGGTCTGGGTTCTATCAATAGTGACTCCAGGAATCTCCAGGTAGTAGACCTCATTTCCTTGACCTGATCTGGGAGTTTGGCCCGGGATCTGGGCCAAGGAGACCCACCCTTCCTTTTCCTACTTCCCAAGCAGAATTGCAGGGTGAGGTGAAGGTAGTCTGGGTCTAGTCCGCATGGGGAGCGCTGGCATCCAAAGGCTGCCTCCCGTGAGAATGGGCCGCAGTCTCAGCTGCTGTCTGTATAGAGTCCCGGGGTTCAGGAACCTCATGTCCATCAGTTCATTGGGTAAGTATTTGGAAGAGTTTGATGCATTAATTAGTGATTTTCATTCTAGAACAAAAATTATGTTGCTAAAATAGAGTTGCTGGAATCTTTTAAATACTGTTTTTAAGGAAATTCAAAAGAATGATGCAATTCCAGGTGTCAATGACCATGTTGTTTTAAACTATTTTTCATTTTCATTTAAAATATTTTCATCACCTGTGCACACATGAATGTTTGAATATCAACCTGTGCACATGCATATATATGGGTACACACACTCATACACACACACATACAAACACAGAAGGTATTCTAGCTTGTTTTCTGAATGAAAAATTAGCCATGTGGTAACCTTTTATGTGGTGTATCCCCACTACTTCATCTTCTTTTTTTTTTAATGTTGTTAGTACAAATAATGTATATGGTACAATTTATTTAATAGTTCTACTGTTAATGATTTATATCTTACCTATATTTTTAAAAAGATTTGATGTGGTTTATGATGCTGAATCCTACATAAAGCAAGACAATAAAAAAATATAAGATTAAAAAAAACATCAAGAGGAGAGATGAGTATGAGGTAAGTTAAACAGTCACAAGTTTAGCTTTGGGTTTCTTGGGCAACAAAAGGAAACAAGATGGGTCATTGCTCCTGGACCCTCACCAGGGTGTAGTCTGGCTGGAAGTTCTCCCAGGTGAGCAAGATAAATGGAGACAAAGAGTCACGCAGTGGCAGCAGCTGCAGACATCAAAACAAGAAGAGTGTCATCGTGAGGGTGTGAGTGAGAGGCCATACTCTACAAGCCACAAGAGCATTCCAACTGGGCCAACCATGCCAAGTGGCCCAAAACAGAAACCCAGGAGACAAAAGAGCATCCCTGTGTAACAGCTGTTGGTCACAGCTGGAATTCCAGGGGTGGCCATGGGGTAGGAAGGAAAGCAGTATTTTGAGGACCGGGGATGCAAAGGACATAAATATATCTCTTTGCCCCAAAAGAAACCTATGGTCATCTTTCATATGAGGGGCACTGAGTCACATGGTGACTCTGGATTTTGCAAATAATACAGAAATGTTCTTCTCATGAATGCTTCCCCTAAGATTCCTCTACAAAAGATAGAACTCATGGATTTAAAAGGCAGAGTAAGAGCTAAATGTGTTTTGTGAAATCAGTAGCATTTCTACATATCACTGAGAAGCTACTAGGAAATATAATGAGAAATAAAAAACAGTTGCAGTAGCAGTAGCAAAAAAAAAAAAAGAAAGAAAGAAAAGTAAAAGTATTTGGGATTAATTTTTATGAGAAATGTACATGACCTCTACAAAGAAATTCCAAAATTTTACTGAGAGTTGAAATACTTGATTAATGGAAAGGTATAACATATTGAAAAAGTAAATAGCATAAGATGTCAATTCTTCACAAATTAGTTTATAGATCAATGATAAAAATCCAACAGGACTGTTTTTAGAGGGAGAAGATAAAAATATTTTCAAGTTCATGTGAAGCAATAGACAAAGGTGAAAATATAAAATAACTTTCAAAAAGCAGTAGTAATGTTGGTGGGGTAGAGTGAAGAGTCCTACATAGTAGAAGATTCTAATGCAATATTTGAAATAGTGTGGTACTCTTTCAAAATCAGGCAGATCATTGGACCAGAATAAAATTAAAAGATGTAAACCCTATTACATATAAGAATTTAATATGTGATTTTTCACAAAGGAATCACCAAATAATACAGAAGAGAACAATAATTCAATTAATGGTATTGAAATAGTTGGCAATTTGGCAGAAAGATTATTTAGACCATTATCTTACACATGCATCCTAATACATTTCAAACAGATTCAGTCTTTGTATATAAAACTCAGGCCATTTTTTAAAAAGCAGAAGAAAATAAAACAAATATCTATCAAACTTCTGGGGGGTCGTCCAAACTTGGGAGTGACTGAACGAATCACAAGAGTGAGAGATTTCACTCTTAAATTTACTTTAAATGCACTTTAAATTTTACAATTTAAAACTTCTTCACATAAAAAATATAAGACAAAAAACAAATAGACTGGAAGAACTATATAAACAACAAGCACAAAAGCAGGGGTTAATATTTTTCTACTTTATGTAATAAAATTTAAGCAAATTAGCAAGAAGACCACTAAGACTGCTAAGGATAAAAATGAGAGAGGACATTAATAGAAGAAATTCCTGGGATGCCTGGGTGGCTCAGTCAGTTAAGCACCTGACTCTTGATTTTGACTCAAGTCATGATCTCAGGGTCTTGAGATCAAGCACCACATCAAGCTCCCTGCTCAGGGGGACTCTGCTGGCGATTCTCCCTTCCTCTCCCTCCGCCCCGCCCCCAGCTCACGAGCATGCGCACTTTCTCTCTCTCCCTCAAAATAAATTTTAAAAATCTTTTTTTAAAAAATAGGAGAAATTGCTCACCTCAAAAGAAATGCGAATGAAAAGAACAACAAACTTCATATTTTTCATTTATTAAGCGAATAAAACTTTAAGGGAAAAAAGTTCACTACCCAGAGCTGGGGAAGGGAGAGAGTGTCGTGAAAGATATGTTCTTATCCCTCTGATGGTGTTAGAAATCAAGAAAACTTGTTTCAAAAACAGTTGGTGATATTTATCAAGAAGTATAAAAACATTGTTTGAATACTGACCAGTAATCCTAATAAAATGAACGTATTTCTGACAAGTAAAAACCTTTTTAGATTAGTTGCACTAAAGAATCCCTCATTTGTTTGCGGCCACTAGTCAATACTTTAAAGTTGATGTGCAGACTTTTTAGGTATCTAGAAAAAAAGTCCTGCTGCCAGTACTTCTGTTGCCCAGGGCAAGACACCTTTATTCTCCATATGAATACATTCTCAGAAGTATTGTTAAGCCTGATGGGAAGCTAAAGTAACAAGTAAACCTCAGGGTGGCTTAGAGTTCTTTCTTCTCTTATAATGCGACCAGTCTTTCATCTAGCAAATATTTACTGATCAAAATCTGTAAACACACCACTAGGAGGGCTACATAGATTACTATGACCCAGTCTGTGCCCCCAGGAAGTTTAGAACCTAGCAGAAGAGTGTGTAAATCATGTTTAGGAGTAGCCAAGCAAAAATCCAAAGTACAAAAGAGGAAATCACTATTAGAAGTACCAAATATAACACTTCTATTTTAAAATATCTACTGTCGGGCGCCTGGGTGGCTCAGTGGGTTAAAGCCTCTGCTTTCGGCTCAGGTCATGATCTCAGGGTCCTGGGATCGAGGCCCGCATCAGGCTC